>CBVK0100933063.1:0-14546 GCA_900067695.1 Picea abies | reverse complement strand
CCTGCACACTCAAAGAAACCGAATCAGCAGCACCTGTCTACATCAACATAGTAGAAACATCTGTCATATAACATAACGCATCATAATGAAGGAAAAGTTTTATCATCATAAAAAATCCAGATCACTTGTGGGCAAGTGTCCTCAAATAATAAGTTTGGTAAGTGCGCCAGAGCGGGATGTTATAGTAGGGGTTTAGGGTCAATTCCCTTGAAGAGAAATTTTTTGGAAAATGGCCTTGTAAAATATTGTAATTTCTTAGTGAATCTGAACTATTCATCATTAGGTTGCAAATATGATGGTGGAAGTTATGTTACGGTTTTTTTCCTTAGAAGGAAATACTCCTTTATGTATGAGGAGAATTATACTGCAGCTATGTATGAGAGTGAATATTGTATTTTGAGAGAGGAGACTATGATAAAATAAGAGGAAGTTACATCGAGTGTGTTGTAGTTTGTATCCCTTCATTTGTTGGATAATAATAAAGGAAGGACTAGAAATTTCTCTAGTGAGCGTAACCCATATTGGGTGAACCAAGTATATCTATGTATCTCTTATATTATGTATCTTCTATGGTTTATTTATGCATCTATTTATTATCATTAATCTTCGATCTTGATTATCTAATAGATGCACTATATTTCTTAATTATCAATGGCATCATAAATTTTTAATTTCTCCCTACGTGCAATAGAGGGGATTGTTATAGTTGGAAAATAGTCATTAGGAGTAGCATGCTCATACTTTGTATGAGGTACCCTACATTGTGGTATCGAAGTCAACATGATTTTTTAGTAGGTAACATGGAATTTACAAAATTGTAGCATCCTCAACTATCATGCCCAACCTTATGATGGGTATCCACAAAAATGGATTTAAAATTACATCCCTTTGTTGACTCTTGAATCCATCAAGACTGAAATGACAACCTCCCGAGGATATGAATCCTCCTTCATTTTTATAAAGGTGGTTCTCCTCTTTGGCTTATGATATTCTTTAACAACTTTAGATCTAGAAATAATATAGGACCTTAATAAATTCCAATCTTTATTCTCAAACAAAGATGAAAAATGCTGAAAAATAAAAGAGTTATTTTAGGAGAATTCCTGTGAAAGGATCAGGTACCTCACACATCACGCATTGCAGAAAATAAACACAGTTTCCTCACATCCATCATAATGAAAATAAAGATTTATGATCACATATAATATTAAATGAAGATGGTCCAAACGCATAAGAGAACTTTCATAGAGTAAATACTTGCATAACTCAAAAAAATATTATGATGGATCAATTTAAAATGCATTATAATCAGGGCTCATAGTTACAAATTATAGTCAAAATGGATCTTGGCTTGGTTATCTTGGGATTTCTCAAAAAAATGATAAAGTTTGTTACAGTGCTTTTAAATTTAAAGGGAGTTTTTCCATAGGACTAGGATTAGGGCTCCCACAGACCATAAAAGTAAACATTAACATGAAATAAATTGTAGAAGAAAGAGGATGGGAGGATGCAGAGAAAAAAATATCTGGAAAGAAGACAAAGAGAAATTTATCATATTTTGGTTAAACCCTTCTATTCAAAGAAGTTGAATAATTGGATGAAAATTGGTAAAGAAAGTAGAATGTGACCATCATGGATTTACTATGATGGTATCTTGCACTTTCATTTTTTTGTTGTTGCTCTTTTATTCTCCTCATTGACAGTTTTTGGAACTATCCCAAATGTTGTTTCTTGGCCTTCTTTAGTTAACTTACCAATTGTACTTTTAAACCAATCTTCAATATAACTTTTCATGGGCGCAACATTTATCTCATGTCTAATTTTGATATTAAATAATTATCCTTCTAAATCTCTTATATCATGAGAAATACCATGGATTGATTCTTCAATGTCTTTATTTTTTATAGAGTAATCAATAAACCAATTATCAATTTCTTCTTCACCATACTCAATTATACTATTGAATTTTTTGGTTGATAATCCCATAAGTATTTCCATGTGTTCATAAAACTATTGCTTTGTCATAAACATTGAGTTAAAGATTAATTTGGGATCTTGAACTTCGCTAGTACTACCTGCTAATTCTATTTATATAATTCTTTTGAATAATTCTTCTCTCTTTGTTATGACTTCACTGCAAGTTTGAACAATATCTCTTAGATTTTTAATCATTTCTATCTAGCAGAAATTCAACTCTTTAACTCGACTGGGTGAAGGAAAATATTATTCTCTCCTCTTTTCCTTTGTCATATTTAAAAAATGTATTCCAAATGGTAAGACAAGATCTGTATAAAACCCTTCTTCAGTTTTATGATTAGCTTTAAGATATTCATGGAATGCATGAACTCTTGAACCAAAAGACACAATATTTTTAGAGACTTCCTAGGCCTCCATTAGGAGTGATGTTCTATTTTTAATATTCCTCTCAGCATAATTTATAACAACCATAAGAAATCTTGATGATCCTTTGAATTTGGCACCTGATGTGGTTGGATTTATCATTGTTAAAGGGCTAGACAAAATGGGAAGAGGAATCAAGGCAGTTTTCAATTATTTGATTGTTTCTTTTAGCCTTACATTCTCATCTTAAAAAACATCTATTGAATCATCAAGAGCATCCCCGATTTCCCTATGAATATTGGAAATTTGAGATGCTCGCATATACGTCAGGTCAATATCTGAACGAGATTTTTCTTTCTTATTTCTTGAATAATTTATTTCCAATACTATATTTTTAGAATCTTTATCATAAACAACACTATGAATAGTAAAGGATTCCTCTTCACTAAAACTTTCATTCCCGACAATTTCCAATGTAGTTTTTTTCTAAACAACATGCTCATGTTGTTCTATTCCAGGAAATATCTTCTCAATAGCAACTTATATTTCCATATTTTCCAAAGAGAAACTTTGAATATAATTTTCTAATAGATTGTTGTCCTCCTCCTGCAATGGAGTTTTTCTTTTCTTTCTTACAGGAATTTTGTGGGAACTTTCGATTTTTCTGGAGGGAGGGTTCTTATCTCCTCCTTCGCTAGAACTATTGTTGACAGACTTCTTAACTAGGTGGGTCATTGGAGAATTTCTCATGGATGTAGTATTTTCGAAGTGACAACTGCAGATTGAGCACTCCTTTCACCAGAACATTCTCCCTTTTTTTTATAATGATCGTTGTTTCTCAATAATGTTTCCATATCGGCAATATCAAGTGTAGGAGTGTTCTGGTTGTTGATTTCTTCTTCTTCACTCAAAATAGTTTGAATGAAAGAATTACTAAACCCTATTGATTGAATGTGTTCAATAAAAGTTTTATTTGGGTCAAAACCTTTGATATTATCATCATATTTCAAACTGATATTGTTAAAATAACCTATAAATTCATTAATTTTATTTATATTCCTCAGTACAAATTCTCCAATCTTCTAGGGAAAAGGAATAAACTACTTTTTCCTTTATTCATGGAAAAAGTGCAACCAAAAATTCTATTTCCTTGCTACCTCTGTGACGAATAATTTATCAAGAACATAATATGGAATAAAGGAAGGATTTTATTTTGAACAAAATATTCTTATAATACTATGATTTTCCATTTTTTCTATCGTTCCTTTCTTCTCTAGAAATTTGGTAGCTTCAATAGATATCCTAGAGGTGCTCTCACTTAACAAAAGTTTCTTGAATACTGAAATGAAATAATTATAAACTTGATAGAAAAATAAAGAGGCTTATGCCTCCATAACCCCTGATACCAAAAGGTAACAGGATCTGCTTCATATTTTACCCTCTTGTTGATAGTCAAATTTGGTAATTGGTAACATTGTGTGATAGAAGATATCAAATATGAAGCCATAAAAAATTTCTTATCTTTTTTGTAATGCGATAGTTGGGAACCAATTTTGATGGAAATGAACTTACCGAAGTCAAAGATAACTTTCTTTTGGACTGTAAAATAAAAAATGTATATAATCATCTGAGATATGGAAGCAATATTCTCCTAAATTATTATTCTGGTGAATAATCATGCGATTTCTCAATAAGGGTTCTTCAAAGAGTCGACCTGAATTTTGGTTATGTCCATTGGTATGGACGTAGGATTCTCCAAATACTTCATCAAGAGGTCAAGCCCAATATTATGTTTCTTCATAAATTCTCTGCAATCTTCACCTTTGAAGGTGAGAGTGGGCTCTAGAAGCTTTATCATTTTACGGAAAACTTGAGGCAACAAAGAAACTGGGGAATGTCCCTAGAGTTGTATATCCCTTTGATTTGGTATGTATTTGTTGACACACCATGCAACAATTTATTTACAGTCAAAAACCTCTGGGACACAACCAACGAGAGCAATCCCAGATGTCCAAATCACATTCTTGTTTCTTTGAGCAACACGAAGGGAGGAATAGTACCAATATGCTCTAGAGGACTGGAAATTCTGATCTTCGCGGACAAAAATATTCAAAGTATCACCACATAATTGTTTTCAAGCTGATGCGACCATTAAGTTGATATAATTGTTTCTTCCACTGAATGATATTTACAAATAATTTTTTTCGTGAGATAATTATAATTTAATCCTCTCACGAATATGTATTGAATGAATATTTAATGAATATTTATCGAGCCTTTCACCATTAATAACGACCTTTTTAAAGTTTGCAAAACAATTGTAAACATATAAATAAAACTTATTTCACATTGGGAAAAGAAACGTAATGGTGAGGATGGAGATGAGGGAAGATCAATATGAAACTTTTGTGAGCTTGCCAACCCACGATTGGAGAAGTGAACCAAATAGACTAAGTATAGAAGTGTGGTCAATCGGATTCACAAGAATTAGAAGAATGGAACATTTTGAAACTTGGCACCCACAATGAGAATAAAAGTTAAGTGATATTCAAAGTGTAGAACATGGAAGTTGAAGTTCAATGTGAAGACTATGGAAAAAAGGAAGGAAAAATTTTGAACCCACGTACCCGTGAATTGAAGAAAAATATAAGTGTTGAGTTAGAATTATAAATAAGTGAGTGAATGGAAATGTAAGTGTGACAATCCAAAGATACAAAGGTCTACGAACTTGAAAATGGATAATTATAGTAACCAAGAAAGGGAAAAAGAAGGGATAAAAAGAAATGGGATAAAGGGAAAATATAGAAGGAGGGAAACAAAAGGTGTAAAGAAGCGGGAAAATAGAAAAATGGAGGGGAAAATTAAAAGCACGAAAGGGTTTCAACAACTGGCTCCAACTATAGAATGATAACCCCTTACAGGTTCTCAAGAATCCAGAATCTGCATGACCATATGTTTCTATCTTTTGGGCTATGGAGTCGAATAGTAAGGATGTACAAAATAAATGAACACTATGTACAAGGAGAAGATAATTTTTCAAGTGAAAATACTTTTCAAGTGTCGCTCATTAACAAGAAACATTAACATTTTTCCCTTCATGTCTTTGAGCATATATGAATTGAAACCAAGGATTTTTTCAATGATGTACGAACTTATCCAGAGTGCTTCAAACTTTGTGTGCATTGATGGTTTCTCCTTAGCTTTGTTCCATAGTAACACGAGTTTTCCCTTTTGAAAATTATTTATCATCGTGCTCTAATTAAAATATCTCATGACACTTTTCCTCCTTTGAGAAGTTCTATGCAAAGTTTCACTTCTTTCTTCTTCCAACTTTAATAGTTGATTTAATTTTTTTTGCATAGGAGTACTATCTTCTATGTCCTCTGTATTCAGTGCATAGGTCAAAGAATTTAGTTAGAGACTGATTGGCATTTTTTCTTCCTTTCCATAAACTGACATATACAGAGACATCCCAGTACTATATTTTCAATTCATTCTTCTTGCCCACATAGCGCCTGTGAATTTCAAATGCCAATTCTTTTGATTCAGATCAATAGTTGTCTTTAAAATTTGAATGAGTGTTTTATTGGTGGATTCAACAAGACCATTCCATTGTGGATAATAGTTGATGATTTCCCCATGATGATGCCATATTTTCAACAAAATTATGTAAACTTAGACCCAATGAAAATTGAACCATTGTCAAAAATAAACTTTTATGGAAGACCAAATCTTGAAAATATATTATCTTTGAGAAACTTAATCAATTCTTCAGAGTCAACCTTTTTTAATGCTACTGCTTCTTTCCATTTCGTGAAATAATCTGTAGTAGTGAGGATATATATATTCCCTTTACTTGATTTTGGATTTAAATGCTACTGCTTCTTTCCACTTTATGAAATAATCTGTAGAGGTGAGGATGTATATGTTCTCTTCACTTGACTTTGGATTTATTGGTCCAATGACGTCCAATCCCCATTGGGTGAATGGTTTTTCTACAGTTATGGGTTGTAATGGCATTGTAGACCTTTTCATATTTTCCCTGAAAATTGTTGAAAAGAGACATATTTTCTTACAGTGGAATACAATTCTTTGAAAACTAATGGCCAATAAAATCCAACTATTATTGTTTTATGCATTGTATCATTGGGTGAAAAATGTCCACCACATATACCTCCATGAAATTGTTGTATTAATTCTTGATCTTTCTTTTCATAAACACACCTGAACAACATACCATCATAATTCCTTATGAATAAAACATCAACAATCAATACATACTAATTTCATTTCATTTTCAATGCTCTCCGTTCCTTTGGGGTCATGGTGACTAGGAATTGTTTGGACCTTAAGTAAAATACAATATCTTTACACCATTCAAAAATAGATATATGTTCTCCAACTGAAATTGTAATTACTCCATCCAAATCATCACCATTCATAACGAGTCTACAAAACCCTTTCCCTTTGACTTCCTTTAAAGGCTTAATTCCAATGTCATTTTCTTGAATCTTCGCCAGCCAATTTACCCATTTCCCTTCTCTCAAATGCTGATTTAAAATCATCTTAATAGGAGATGATGGAACATATGCAATGACATGAGAATTCAATGTATAGGTTCGAAAGTGAGCTACTTCCTTTACAAGGGATAGGGCATGTTTCTCCAATTTTGAATATCTTAATTCATAATCATGAAGAGTCTTTCTCATGAAACTAATCGGTAGTTATTCACCCTTGGCATTTCTTTGAGTAAGAAAATATGCCACAACAGTTTCTGTTGCAAATGAATAAATGATGAAGTCTTGTTGGAAGTCTGGACTAATGAGGATTGGGGCATGGTGATTTTCTTTTTGATGTTACTAAAAGCTTCTTGTGTAACCAAATTCCATTGAACCTTTGATCCTTTTTCAACAATGAGTTGATTGTCTTCAGAATACTTGCATAATCAAGGAGATATCTTTGTACAAAGTTGATTTTACCAAAAAATGACTAGACTCCTTTTTTAGATCATGGAGGGTTGATTTCATTTATAGATTTAATCCTCTCAAGTTCCATATAGATTTCTTATTTGCACACAATATGAACCAATAGTTTACCATCATTCACAACAAACAAACATTTATTTGGATTCAAAGAAACTCCATATAGTCTACATATTTCAAAGAATTTCCTCAAATGATGAATGCACTCATTTCTTGTCTTTGAATGGACTGTCAAATCATATTGGTAATCCACCATCAATTTCCCTATCAAGCTCTCAAAGCCATGATCCATGGCCCTCTGAAACATAGCTCCAACATTATTTAAACCAAAAGGCATTCGATCATATGCATATGTCTCCCAATGCGTTATTAATGCTTCTTCACTCTGTCTTCCTCTACAACCAAGACTTGATTATACCTAAAAAAACCATCTAGCATGGACATGCAAGCTGACCCATTGACTTGTTGGAGAATAAATTCCATGTTATGAAGAGGATAATTATCCTTCACACATGATTTATTAAGATCCTTGAAATCCACGCACATTCAAATCTCCCCAGTCTTTTTTCTCACAACCACTGCATTTGAAAGCTAGTTAGAATGTGTAATGGGATATATTATTCTTGATTTCTTCAACTTTTCCAACTCAATATTCATTGGTGGTTTCAACTTGGGGTTCATCATCCTTATTTTTTTCTTGACGTGCTTTTTTCCTTCTCTAAATGGGATGATGTGTTGAAATATTGTTTTATAATATGCCTTTAGATCATCATAAATATATGAAAAATCATCTAGACAATATTTAAAGTGTGCAACATATTGATCAAATTCAGCGATTGTGCAATCAAATCCCAAGTTGATGTACTTTTGGGAACTATTAGTCTCAATATTGACTTTTCTCATTTCTTGAACTTTTCGGACCGATACTTCTTCCAGGATATTTTGGCATGATCATCTCTTGTGAAAAGAGATTCAAAATGAACATAATTCTTGGGAACAACAATAATATCATTATCCTAATATTCATTATCATTTACTAAAAGAAAATATAGGTCTTCATCATTTTCAAATAGTTACTAATACTCCTGATTGTCAGGTACAAAAGGTTGGAATATTCTTTTTCCTGAAAATATGTTTTACTGTGGACATCATGTAGATTCGATAGTGAAGATGGCAATGTTAATGAATATGCCTTATTATATTTGTCTCTTGGAATGAAATAAATATTGAAAGAATAAAAGGATTCCATCAATTCACTTACTCTTTTGAAATATAATTTAAGCCATTCCTTCTTAATCTTATATTTGCGAGTTTAACTTGATTTATCACCAAATCAGAGTCACCAGTCACAATCAAATATTTAATCTTCATTTATTGTGCAAGGATCATTCCTTGAATCAAAGATTCATATTCTACTTCATTGTTTGTGCAAGAAAACTCTAATATGATATCATGTGGATGCACAGTTTTTTCTAGGATTTTAAGGACAATTCCAACTTCATTCCCTCAATATGAGAAATCTCCATCAAATGACATCCTCCAATAGACGAAAAAATGTATGTCTTGATTTTATACATCCTCAATATGATCCATGTCCAGGATGGCATAATTTACAATGTTTGCGTCTATATAATTTTCCATTAGCTCATTATCCTTGTTTTTAAAAGAGAACACTCTCATGGGTTCATGAGGAACCTTGATCATTGCTATATATTTATCTAGAAACATCATGTATATTTCGTTATTTATTATATAGCCTCTAGTCATAGATGACCAGTCCCTTCCGAGGACAACTCCATATGCAGGAGGAATATCCACCACCAAAATATTGAAAATCGTAATAGTATGAGGAGAAGCAGTAATCCAGGCATAGAAATATTTCATTTCTCTGTAAGATGGCACTTGCCTAGAATAAATCACATAAATTATTTCACTTGTCTCATAATATCTAGTGTATATCATACCCAATGCCTCCATCACTTCCAAGGAAATGATATTATTCATCTCTCCATTATCAACTAGACAATTATGGAGTGCAACACCATGGTTTTCTCTTGAAATATAAAACCATGGAACTTTGCCTCACAACTTGATTACCGATGTGTTTTGAATTTTTTTTGGGCCTATGGAAACTAAATCAATTCTTCCAACTGGCTTGTCTAACAAATTTAAAATATTTTCCCTTTGTTGGGAAATCTTCACCACTTCTGTGAAAGTTAGAGTAATCCTCAATTTACTCATATCATCAACAACATTGTATTTCATCTAGGGGGTTTTGATACTTGGTGTTGCTTTTTACCTTCAATGTTACTCATCACATTTTTATCCGTCTCTTTATCATTCCCCTTTATTTTATCCTTTTCTTTATTTCTCTCTTTTTATTTTTCAAAATCATCTTTACTTTTGGACTTGTTTAAAAATGCTCGTGTTTGGGAAACATTCTCTTGTGAGTCAGGAACATCATCACCTTATTAAAATACATACATGGATGTCTTGCATCTGTTTGTATAGGTTCAAAAATTTCCTCTGGTAAATAATCATTTTCTTGTTCATCTATCTATTTATTATATGGCCCATCAAGAACAGTTGCATTCGGAACTAGATATACAAGGACCCTATGTCTTTGCTGATTATCATCATTTTTAAACCTCACCCTCTTCTCTTGAGGAACGTTCCTTCTTTGTTCTTGGACCGACATCCTTGGTTTGGGTATGTAATTATCATTCCTTCTCAGTCTAGTTATTTCTTTTGGAATTTTTCTAATTGTTCTATTCATCTATGCAATATCAATCCTTTTCTTAGTATCTTGGGCTGCAATGGGATCTATCTTCACATATGGTATGGTTCCTTTGAAAAATCCTTCACCAATGGCCTGATTTTGACTTGGTTAGGGATTTTTCTCTTCATTTCTTCTCGAACTAGAGGCTCCTTGATCATCAATGTTTATATTACCCATATGTCTTTTTACTTTTTATATGATGATATCAGGGTCAACACCCATTTCAATCATGATTTCCTCCATTTATGTGGCTTTATTCATTGCTTCCTCTAGGGTATCCATTTGGGATGTTTTGATAGAACAAATTACATTTGGTGGCATTTCACTTTTATAACAAACAAGTATCACTGGGTCATTTGGCCTTTTATATTTAAGAATCTTGTTCAAAGTTTTATTGAATTTGAGATTGAAATCTCATATAGTCTCATTCTTCTTGAAGCAAATATAAGTGAAATTAGTGAGAAAAGTATTATATGTGATTGGGGGAGTGGACATGGTCAAGAACATGTTTTTGAGATCATCGAATGAACCAATTGATCTTGTGGGAAATGTTGTATAACATTCATAGGCTTGGCCTGATAAGGTTTGGAGAAACAACCTTACCATCACATCATCATGCTCAACAAGATGAAAATCACAAACATCTAAAAACAAGTCAACATGTCTTTTAGCATCGATTGTTCCATCTCTGGAAAATTTCTTCAAAGTGCCCTTGGGAAGAACAAGAATATCATGTTGTTCACCATGTAGATCAAGGGGAGAATACCTTATTCTTATTATATTTATAAATCTTCTCATTCCTTCATTTCTCATTTCTTCCTACCTTTTTTCATTTCTTTCCTCTCGTCTTTCTTCATTTCTTTCGTCTCATCTTTCTTATCGTCTCTCTTCTCATATTTCCTCCCTTTTAGCCATATCTAGAAGCTTCTTCTTTTCGTCAAGAATATGTCCTTCACTTTCTAAGGTATGTAGTTGCACGCTTTTTCTTCTAGTGATTATTTCTTTGTATCTGTCCATTTTCAATTATGGCCTTATTATTGTGCTCTTCAAGCTCACCTCTCATTTCTTCAGTATTGTATTTAATCTCTTCTTTTCCTTTGAATAAATTATCTTCATCTTGAACCAGTATTTTCCAAGACCTTTCTAATTGTTCTCTTGTTTTAGATGTTTTTATTGCAATATTATATAGCCAATGCAGAATGCTTCCTTGATTATTTAATCCAATTTTCAACTAGGGATGGTTATCCCGAGGAAAATTCATGTAATTTAAGGATGATAAACCATATTCAAATATTCCATTTGGTCCCTAATGGAGTTTCCAAAAATGTTGACGCTTGAATCCATCAGGACTGAAACAACAACCTCACAAGGATATGATTCCTCTTTCATTTTTATTGAGTTGGTGCTCCTCTTTGGCTTATGATATTCTCTAACAAATTTAAATCTAGAAATAATATAGGACCTTAAGAAATTCCAATATTTATGCTCAAAGAAAGATGAAAAAGGATGAAAAATAAAGGATTTATTTTAAGAGAATTCATGTAAAAGGACCAGGAACCTCACACATCACACATTGTAGAAAATAAACACAATTTCCTCACATCTATCATAGTGAAAATAAATATTTTTGATCACACATAAAATTAAAAGAAGATGGTCCAGACACATAAGAGAAATTTCATAGAGTGAATACTTGCATAGTTCAAAAATTTATTATGATGGATTGATTTCAAATACATTATAATCAAGGCTCAAAGTTACAAAGTATAGTCAAAATGGATCTCGGCTTAGTTCTCTTGGGATCTCTCAAAAAAATAATAAAGTTCATTACAGTGATTTGAAATTTAAAGGGATTTTGTCCATAGGACTGGGATTAGGGCTCCCATGGACCATAAAAGTAAACATAAACAATGAATAAAATGTAGAAGGAAGAGGATGGGGGAATGAAGAGAAGAAATATATGGAAAGAAGACAAAGTAAAGTTATCATATTTCAGTTAAACCTTTCTCTTCAAAGAAGCAAAATAACTAGATGAAAAATGATAAATAAATTAGAACGTGACCAACTTGGACTTACTCTAATGGTATCTCATAGTTTCATTTTCTTTTTGTTTCTCTTTTATTATCCTTGCTGACAGTTTCCAGAACTATCCCAACTATTTTTTCTTGGCCTTCTTTAGTTAACTTATCAATTTCTCTTTTAAACCAATCTTCAATATAAAACTTTTCATGGATGCAAAATTTATCTCATGTCTAATGTTGATATTAAATAACTCTCCTTCTAAATCTATTAGATCATGATAAATACCATGGATTGATTCTTCAATGTCTTGAATTTTTATAGAGTAATCAATAAGTCAATTATCAATTTCTTCTTCACCATACTCAATTATACTATTGATTTTTTCAGTATATAATCCCATCATTATTTCCATGTGTTCATCAAGAAGTTGTTTTTTCATAAACATTCAATTAAATATTAATTTGGGATCTTGAAATTTTCCAATACTACCCGCTAAGCCATTTCTATAAGCCTTTTGAATAATTATTCTCTCTTTGTTATGACTTCACTGCAAATTTGAACAATATATCTTATATTTTTAATTGTTTCTATATAGAAGGCGTTCAACTATTTAACTCAATTGGGAGATGGAAAATCTTCTTCTCTCCTCTTTGCCCTGTCATATTTGAAACTTTTATTCCAAATGGTACTACAACATCTGTATAAAACCCTTCTTCATTTTTAATATTGGCTTGAAGATATTCATGGAATGCATGCGCTCTTGAACCAAAAGACACAATATTTTTAGAGACTTCCCATGCATCCATTATGAGTGACATTCTCTTTTTAATATTCTTCCCAACATAGTTTCTCAGATCCATAAGAAAGATTGATGACCCTTTGAATCTAGCACATGATGTGGTTGGATTTATCATTGTTAAAGGGATAGACAAAATGGGAAGAGGAAGCAAGGAAGTTTCTGATTATTTGATATTTTCTTTTATCCCAACATTCTCAACTTCCAAACCATCTATTGAATCATCAAGAACATCCTCGTTTTCCCTATGAATTTTGGAAATTTGAGATGCTCACATATGATTAAGGTTAGTTTCTCAGCAATATTTTCCTTTCTTATTTCTCATATCATTTCTTTCCAACACTATATTTTTATAATCTTTATCATAAACAATGCTCTCAATAGTAAAGGATTCCTCTTCATTGAAACTTTCATTCCCAACAATTTCTAATGTAGTATTTTTCTTAACAACATGCTCTTGTTGTTCTATTCCAAGAAATATCTTTTCAATATCGGCTTCTAGTTCCATATCTTCCAAAGAGAAACTTTGAATATCATTTTCTACGAGATTGTTCTCCTCCTCCTGCAATGGAGATTTTCTTTTATTTCTTACAGGAAGTTTGTGGGAACTTTCAATTTTTCCAAAGTTAGAGATATTGTTGACAAAATTCTTAACTTGGTGGGTCATTGGAAGCATTGCTCTTGGATGTAGTATTTTTCAGAGTGACAACTGTAGATTGAGCACTCCTTTCAACATATTTTTTTTCCTTTTGTTTATAATGATCGTTGTTGCTGAGTAATGTTTCCATATCGGTAGTATCATGTGGAGGAGTGTCATGGATATTGACTTCTTCCTCTTCACTCAAAATAGTTTGAATAAAACAATTACTAAACCCTATCGATTACACGTGTTCAATAAAATGTTTATTTGTGTCAAAACCTTTGATCTTCTTAGCATATTTCAATCTAAAATTATTAAAATAACCTGTAAATTCATGAATTTTATTTATATTCCTCAATACAAATTCTCCAATCTTCAAGGGAAGAGGAATAAAATGATTTTTCCTTTTTTTCTTGGAAAAAGTGAAACCATAAATTCTATTGCCTTGCTACCGTTGTGATGAATAATTTATCAGGCACATAATATGGAATAAAGGAAGGATTTTCTTTTGAAAAAAATATTCTTATAATACTATGATTTACCATTTTTTCTACCGTTCCTTTCTTCTCTAGAAATTTGGCATCTTCAATAGATATCCTGGAGTTCCTCTCATCGAAAAAAAGTTTCTTGAAGACTAAAACAAAATCCTTATAAACTTCATATAAAAATAAAGGGGTTTTATGCTTCCATACTGCTTAATACCAGAAGGTAACAAGCTCTTCTTCACATTTTACCCTCTTGTTGATAGTCAAATTTGGGAATTGTTAACCATGTGTGATAGAAAATATCAAATATGAAGCCATAAATAATTTCCTATCCTTTTGTAATGCAAAAGTCGGGAAGCAATTTCGATGAAAATGAGCTTACCCCAGTCAAAGATAGCTTTCTTTTGGACTGTAAAATACAAAATGTATATAATCATTCGAGATATGGAAGCAATATTCTCCTAACCTATTATTCTAGTGAATAACCATGTGATTTCTCGAT
>CBVK0100933061.1:0-12727 GCA_900067695.1 Picea abies | reverse complement strand
TTTACCAAATACATCAATGACCCAATTAGTTGTCGATATAGAGATGGGTCTACTAGATCAGAATCTGTATATTTCACTTTTATTATATCCACATTCATAGGAGTGTCCATGGACTTACAATACATCATTCCAAATTTCTGAAGGATCTTTATTGCATACTTTTGATATCGCAGACCCTCTATCGGCCCTCGGGTCGACATTTGCTACAGGATCGTTCTAATTCCTACCCTTGAGTCAGATTGACTCTTCGATTCCTCTTCAAGGAATTCCATGCACATAAAATGGTTCTTCTCCATAGGTCTTTATGAATTGAGCCCACGTGATCAAGCACGAAGCATCAATTCCAATATCCCACTGACCAAACAATGTGGTCATATTTCTCGCGATATCAGAACTTCAGAGTTCATGACTTCACGACTTCTCATTCCAATTTTCTCAACTCTTCTCCTTCTGAAACCCGAACTTTCGATGTGCCGAAACACTTTTCACGTCCTCTCCCATGACAGTATCGGGTCTCACAATTTTGTGAATCTCGGAAATGAAATCCCAACTCTTATCCTCCGAAATGATGAAATGATGAGTTTTGACATGCTTCACCAATAGCTAGCCCCACATAAATCTTTTCTCCCCTTTAGAACTTCACACTTCGCGATTTTTCGAATCTTGCTACAATGCTTTTGATTCCCCAACTCACGAAACCCCGAAATGTTGATTCACCGAAATGGTTGATGGCGTCCTTCCCCCATACTTATATCGCGTCTCATGATTTCGGGATTCTCAGGACAAAATTATCGACCTCCTATCTTCTGAAATGCCGAAATATTGAATTCTAACTCATCATTAATGCTAGCCCCACAACGAAATTTCTCGCTCTGTCGGGACTTCACACTTGAAGAATATTTTCCATAACTTCCCTGCTCCTCTGCAAGATTGACGACTCTCGGGACTTTGTGAATTCTCCATGGAGAATTATGACCGTCCGTTTCTTCTCTCGAGAACTCCTGTGAATTAAACAAGGTCTTCCTTCACAGAACTTGTCCACCTGCAAAACAACTTTGCTACACCTCCTTCCAACACTTCAAGGAACTATCCCTCTTGAGCCTTTCTTCAACAACTTCGAAGACACTATCCCTCCTGAGCTTGCTTGAAATCCTCAAGTACTCTGGGGATAACTTCTGTGCGCAATCCTTGAGTCACTTCTTCAAATACACTCTAGTATTTGAACCTCTTTGACTCTGTGCACTCCTTGCAACAACAGTCTTTCAACAATTCCCTCAGGTTATAAGCTCTGAGACTCTACTTGGCCTACGCACACCTTGCACGACTTCTATGCTTAACTTGCACTTCCACGAGAATGAGAACAATGTTATCCCTCCTGAGCTTTCAAAGATAAAAACTCTGAACCCTTGTCAATGCACTCCTTGCGAACAAACTCCACTGCACTCCTTACAGGAGTTTTATTCACTCAAGTTGAGAAACAATTGAAACTCATTCCTTACTCTCTCTCTCAGATTTCAAACATTCAACAAGAAATCATTCATACATAGCGTAATGGCAAATGCATAACAAAAAGAGTAAAATAGTTATAAGCATAGCATTCATCATGCATACACAGAGAATATCACAACACCATAAGTCTGAATCAAAGCTTCATGTATTAATTCAGGACTTCTGTACATAGGTGTTTTCAAATACAGCTCTCTGCTCTCTCTCTCAATAGTTGAATGTTATTCTTCTCATATACTTCAACTATACAATGAGGGTGTCTATATCCTGTCTCCCTCCTACTCTCTTAAACTATCAAATCTAAGAATTTAAAGCTACCCACCTATATTAACTAGCATAAATGCCTCTACCTACTACAGATGTGAGCGAATCGCTCATGATCTATTTACGATCTACAAGTGACCCTCCACATAATTATTTCATTTAATATCTGCACATTTATTTCAAAACACTTTTGGCAACATGTTGAAATACGTTGGCGCTTGTCCCAGCCGTCTTCCACCTCCGCGCATGCTTGTTGTTGGCGACTCTCCTGCAACATACTCCCTTGCTTGAAAAATTTTCATGGACTCCTATCCATGAGCTCTCGCATATTCTGCCCATGCTTTTGGATCTCTGCTTCATTTTCCCAGCTGGCATCTTCAACTAGATGTCGCTTCCACTTGACCAAGTATTCAAAATATTCCTTTCGCCTAGTCCTCTTACTAACTCTTTTGTCCAGTATGCTTTCCATTTGTGGTTTCTTTGCAACTGGAATCTGTTTAGTCCGCTGAACCTTTGGTTTTTCATTATCTACTTCTACTTCTTTAGCTTTATAAATGTACAAATCTAAGATGTTGAATATCGAAGAAATTCCAATCCCATCGGGTAATTCAATCTCATAAGCTTTTGCCCCAAATTTCCTTATGATCCGGCACGGTCCAATTTTCTTCATTTTTCAGTTTATTACATGTCCCCCTTGGGAACCTCTCTTTCCTTATATGTGCCATAATTAAATCACCAACTTCAAATTGAAGTTGTCGCTTGTGTTGATCTTCTCTTCGCTTATACTCTTGGCTCAAGTTTTGCAATCACTCCCTAACTTGGTTATGAAGCTCCTTCATCGCTTCTGTGAAATCCTCTATACTAGCACTTCTAGTCATAGTCTATTCTAAATATCTCAATTCAGAAACTCCCCTTGGTTGCATGCCATAAACAATTTGAAATGGAATATGCCCCGTGCTTCTGTTGATTGAATCATTATATGCAAATTCTTCCTATGGTAGAATATTGTCCCACTGACTGTGATGTTCTGTCACCAAACTTCTCAGCAAGTCTCCCAAAATTTTGTTCACAACTTTTGTTTCTCTATCTATCTGAGGATGATAAGATGAACTAAACAACAAGTTTGTTCCCATCTTTTTTCATAAGGTTCTCCAGAATTGTCCCACGAATTTGGTGTCTCGATCCAAAACTATGCTCCTTGGTAAGTCGTGAAGTCGAATAACTTCTTTGAAAAATAGATTCGCAATGTGAGTTGCATCACTGGTTTTCTGACACGGTATGAAGTGTGCCATCTTAGAAAATATATCCACCACTACAAATATCGATTCAAACCCTCTTTGTATTCTCGACAACCCCAATATAAAGTCCATGCTCACTACATCCCACGACCTCTTAGGTATGGGTAACGGTTGATATAAGCTTGCATTCTGCCTCTTTCCTTTTGAATGGTGACAAATTCTTCATCTGTCCATGAATATTTTGACGTCTTCTCTCATTCCTAGCCAAAAATATGACTCATTTAACTTTGAGAACGCCTTGTCATGACCAAAATGCCCGGCCAATCCTCCACTATGTTTCTCCTTCAACAGATTCTCCCTCATGGAGCATTTTGGAATACAAAGTTGATCACCCTTAAACAGTAATCCTTCCTGGATCATGTATTTTTTCCATTGACTTATGTTCCTGAGAATTGGATTCTCAACTGCTTCATACGCCTCCTTAAAATCTGGATCATATGTATACATATCCTTAAGGTTATCAAAACACAAAGTTTTGATTCTGAACTCCTGTAATAGAAAACACTTCCTGCTCAAAGCATCAACAACCTTGTTAGCACTTCTAGAAATATGCTTAGTTACAAAAGTAAAGTTCTGCATGTATTCAATCCATTTAACATGTCTTTGATTCAACTTCTCCTGTTGAGTCACAAATTGCAAAGCATGATTGTAACTGTATAAGACAAACTCCTTAGGAATCAAATATTGTCTCTATTTCTTTAATGCCTGAATAATAGCATAGAACTCCTTGTCATACGTGGAGTATTTTATTTTGTCTTCATTTAGCTTCTCGTTGAAGTATGTTATTGGTCTATCTTCTTGGCTCAAGACTGCCCCTATTGCAAATCCACTTGCATCACATTTTACCTGAAATGTCTTCTTGAAATCAGGCAACACCAGAATTGGTTGTTCCGTGATTTTTCTTTTCAACAAATTGAATCTTTTCTCAGCCTCTTCTGTCCAGTGAAAAGATTTATGTCTTTTCTTCACTGTGTCCATCATTGGTGTGCTAATTCCACTGAAATTCCTAATGAATCTTTTGTAGAAACTAGCCAATCCGTGAAAACTTTGAACTTCAAAGATACTCTTTAGCGATGGCCAATTCTTAATCACCTCCACTTTATATGGATCCATCTTCAACTTATTTGCAAAAATAACAAACCCCAAATAAATGAGCTCGATCTTCATGAATGAGGATTTCTTCATATTTATCAGCAACTTCTCTTGTTGTAGCCTCTGCATCACTATGGCCAAATGTTTCATATGCTCTGCCTCTGTTTTATTGAAAATCAGTATGTCATCAAGATACACAATGACAAATTTTCCAATGAAATCCTTCAAGACTTCATTCATCAACCTCATGAAAGTGCTCGGTGCGTTTGTTAAGACAAATGGCATAACAAGCCATTCATACAACCCTTCATTGGTCTTGAATGTTGTCTTCCATTCGTCTCCTTCTCTCATACGAATTTGGTGATATCTGCTTTTCAAATCAATCTTTGAAAAGAGTTTTGCTCCACTCAAGAAATCCATCAAATCATCCATTCTTGGCAATGGAAATCTGTAGCCGATGGTAATCTTGTTGATCGCTCTCGAGTTAGTACACATCCTCCAGCCTCCATCTTTCTTTAGACTGAGTACTGTCAGAACATCACATGGACTCAATATTTCTCTAACTAACCCTTTGTCCATTAAATCTTGGACCTGTCTTTTGACCTCCTCATTCTCCTACAGCATCAATCTGTATGTTTCTTTGTTTGGTAAAATGGCTCCGGGTATAAGATAAATGTGATGAATTATACTTCTGATCGGTGGAAACAAACGAAGTAGTTCATCCACTACTATATCAGCAAATTATTCCAGTAACTTTTGGATCTCCTCTGGTAGATCATCCACTCTTGTGTTGGTCAAAACAATTCTAGGTTTTCTGACCATGAAGAATTGTGGATCTTCCTTATTCTTAACCTCCTTAAGAAGTTCCTTCCCACTCATGAGAAGTACAGTGTTGCTTACTTTAGGTTTCACCTCTTTGTCCTTAATCGACAACAACATGTGATTTCTCCCATTCTTCTCTAAGGTGTATGTGTTCTTCCTCCCATCATGAACCACATTTTTGTCATATTGCCACGGTCTACCCAGCAATAGATGACAAACATCCATGGGAATGACATCACACAATATCTTATCGTTATATCCTCCTATTTTGAATTCAACTAAACATTGTTTAGTGAAATTTACCTAATGTCCTTTTTGTAGCCATGAAACTCTGTATGGACTGGGATGTTCAATAGTCTCCAACTCTAGCTTTTCTACCATCTTTGTAGAAACGAGATTTTCTATGCTACCACTATCCACGATGACCTCGCATACCTTGTATTTGGTCTTGCAAGCAGTCTGAAAAAGATTGTTCCTTTGCACTGGATTCTCTACCTCCTTTTCTGGCATTAAGAGAACCTTCCTCATCACTAGTGATATTTCGCCTTCAACATCCTCTACCTCAACATTCTGCCTCTGTGCTTTTGCAATGTGAGTTTCACCACCTTCTTTCTTCTTATCTGGACATTCATAAGACTTGTGTCCATTCTTTCCACACGTGAAGCATTTTATTATTCCACCTCTGCCTCTTCCTCTTCCTCTAGCACGAGGAAAAGTGTTTTTATCAGTATACTTTCCTCTCTATTCAGTATACTTCCCTCTCTATGATCTTCCACATCTCTCAGTTTGAGGTTGAGGTTTCTTCCACTCTTCCTTAGACTTATGATTCCTATCTTGGATAGGTTTTTTGCCTCTGGGATGACTTTTTCCTCGGCCTCTCTGACTTTTCTTTCAGCTCAGTTTCTCTTCGGCCTTCAGAGACATCTGATAAGCATCTTCTATAGTCTGAATGATCATCATGCTCATCTCATCCTGAATGTTGTATCTCAGACCATTCATATACCTGGCAACCTTTTTATCATCACCTTCCCAATGACCCACTCTGATGTTTAGCTTGTAGAAATCTTCAGTGTACTCCTTCACTAACATCAGCTTCTATCTCAAGTTCTGCATCCTTTGAAACAGAGTAATTTGGTAATCCTTGGGTATGAATTTATCTTTCATCTTCGCGATCAGTCTATCCCAAATCTTGATTTTTTGCTTGCCTTTACAGCGTCTGTCAGCCTGCAGTTCATCCCACCACAATGTTGCATGTCCTTTAAGTATTTTCACAACATGTTCGAATTTTTTGTCTTCCTCGACATCTTCATAGTCAAAATACATGTCCAGAGCCCTAATCCAGTCTAGAATCTCTTCAACATCTAGGTTTCCTTCATATACTAGAATGTCCATTTTTTCTGTAGCACTCATTCTGGAAACAACCCTAATCAGGCGTTCATTTGCTGCATCTTCTGCTGCAACTTCTTCTCTTTCATGTCCAACTTCATCTTCACTTTTAGATTCACTGACATCTCCAACACTGGCTATGCACCTCTATTTTATTTTCACGTCCACGAGTTGGCGATTATGTTACACATCTCTCTTTCCATGGTTGGTTTTGGCACCTACCTACCTCTTTCTCTTGGCATTTCCCTCTCCTCTGGAGGATCGGGTGTTTGCCTGTATCTTCTTCTCGGTGGCATGGTTGTAAAATTCCTCCCTTTCCCTACTACAGAAAGAAAAAAAAATTATCCTATGCTCTGATACCACTTCATGTCGTAGACCCTCTATCATCCCTCGGGTCGACGTCCACTACAGGATCATTCTATATCCTTCCCTTGAGTCAGATTGACTCTTCAATTCCTCTTCGGGGAATTCCATGCACATAAAATGGTGCTTCTCCATAGGTCTTTATGAATTGAGCCCACGCGATCAAACACAAAGCATCAATTCCAATCTCCCACTGACCAAACAATGTGGTCATATTTCTCATGATATCAAAACTTTAGAGTTCGCGACTTCGCGACTTCTCATTCCAAGTCTCTCAACTCTTCTCCTTTTGAAACCCGAACTTCCGATGCACCGAAATTCTTGTTGCATCCTCTCCCATGACAGTATCGCATCTCACAATTTCATGAATCTCGGAAACGAAATCCCAATTCTTATCCTCCGAAATGCCGAAATGATGAGTTTCGACACGCTTCACCAATAGTTGGCCCCACAAAAATCTTTTCGCTCCTTCATAACTTCACACTTCATGATTTCGTGAATCTTGCTACAATGCTTTTGATTCTCCAACTCACAAAACCCTGAAATGCCAATTCGCCGAAATGGTTGATGGCGTCCTTCCCCCATACTTATATCACGTCTCATGATTTCGGGATTCTCGAGACAAAAGTCTCGACCTCCTATCTTCTTAAACATCAAAATGATGAATTCTAACTCATTATTAATGCTATCCCCACAACAAAACTTCCTTCTCTATCAAGACTTTGCACTTCAATAATATTTTTTGTAACTTCCCTGCTCCTCTGCAAGATCTGATGGCTCTCGGGACTTCACGAATTCTCCACGGAGAATTCCAACCATTTGTTTCTTCTCTCAAGAACTCCTATGAATTAAATGAGGTCTTCCTTCATGGAATGTGTCCACCTACAAAACAACTTTTCTACACCTCCTTCCAACACTTCAAGGCACTAGGCCTCTTGAGCCTTTCTTCAACAACTTCGAAGACTCTATCCCTCCTAAACTTTCTTGAAATCCTCAAGTACTTTGGGGATAACTCCTGCGTGCACTCCTTGCGGAACTTCTTCAAATACACTCTAGTATTTGAACCTCTTTGACTCTGTGCACTCTTTGCAACAACAGTCTTTCAACAATTCCCTCAGGTTATAAGCTCTGAGACTCTACTCAGCCTGTGCACACATTGCACGGCTTCCATGCTTAACTTGCACTTCCGTGAGAATGAGAACAATATTATCCCTCCTGAGATTTCAGAGATAAAAACTCTAAACCCTTGTCAATGCACTCCTTGCAGACAAACTCCACTGCACTCCTTACAGGAATTTTATTCACTTAGGTTGAGAAACAATTGAAACTCATTCCTTACTCTCTCTCTCTCTCTCAAATTTCAAACATTCAACAAGAAATCATTCATACATAGCATAACAACAAATGCATAATAGAAAGAGTAGAATAGTTATAGGCATAGCATTCAACATGCATACACAGAGAATATCACAACACCATAATTCTAAATCAAAGCTTCATGTATTAATTCAGGACTTCTGTACATAGTTTTTTTCAAATACAGCTCTCTGTTGTCTCTCTCAATAGTTGAATGTTATTCTTCTCATATATTTCAACTATACAATGAGGGTGTCTATATCTCGTCTCCCTCCTACTCTCTTAAACTATCAAATCTAAGAATTTAAAGCTACCCACCTATATTAACTAGCATAAATGCATCTACCTACTACAGATGTGAGCGAATCGCTCATGATCTATTTACAAACTACAAGTGCCCCTCCACTTAATTATTTCATTTAATATCCGCACATTTATTTCAAAACATTTCAAAACACTTTTGACAATGTGTTGAAATACGCTGGCACATGTCCCAATTGTCTTCCACCTCTGCGCATGCTTGTTGTTGGCGATTCTCCTGCATCAAATTTCCTTGTCCAAGGAATACTTCACCATGCTTTTTCCACACTTCTAGTCCCAAGCAGTAATGCATGAGACCTAGATCTTTCATATCAAATTCAAAAGCTAATTCCTTCTTGCACTGGATGGTGAGAGACTCTTCACCTGTTATGAATAGATCATCAACATATAGTAGTAGGATTACAGGTGCATTGTCCATGAATTTATAGTAAAGGTTTGGATCTGCATGACTCTTGGAGAAACCAAGTCTCATTAGATAGTTGTCCATTCTGGCATACCAAGCCCTTGGAGCTTGCTTTAGTCCATATAGAGATTTCTTTAATATACAAACGTGAGTATATCTGGAATGTACCTCAAACACTTGAGGTTGTTCAATATATACTTATTCTTCAATAGCTTCATTGAGGAAAGATATCTTTACATCCATCTGATGTAAGTTCCATCCCATGGAAGCAGTAAGAGATATGATAGCTCTGATGGAAGTATATCTAGCCACCAAAGAAAATGTTTCGTCATAATATTCTCCCTCCTTCTGGGAGAAACCTCTAGCTATGAATCTTTCTTTGTATTTATCCACGCTTCCATCTGCTGCATGTTTGATCTTGTACACCCATTTTGAAGTTACCACCAATTTTTCTTTAGGTCTTGGTACGATTTCCCATACCTCATTTTTCATAATGGATTGATTCTCTTCCGTCATAGCTTCTTTCCATTGTCCCTTTTGAACTAATTCTTCAAATGTGGTAGGTTCTTCATCTAGAACCTTCGTCATGTATGCTGGATAACTTGAGAATCTTTTAGGTATTTTACTCTTTCTGAATGTTCCTTCTGGAAACTTGAGTCTTTCTGGATCTTGTAAGGTAGGTTCAATCCAAGATGGTCTTTTCTTGGTCTTATGTATGATATCTGAATCAATGTTTTCACATGGCTCCATAGGATGATCAGGTAGTTCCTTTTCGTCATTTTTGTTTTCTGTGCTTCCTTCATTAAGTTCTTAAATCTCTTCTTCTTCTATAGTTTCTTCTATGGATTTCTTGAAGGCCATATTTTCATTGAATGTTATGTCTCTACTGACTTTGATCTTGTGTTGTTCTGGAATATATATTCTATAAGCTTTGTATGAATCATTGTATCCCACGAATATCCCTTTCTTTCCTGAAGGTTCTAGTTTATTCCTCTTGTCCTTGGGAATGTGAGAATAAATAGGACATCCAAATATTCTTAGATTTTCCACATTAGGTTTCTTACCTGAGAAATCTTCTTATGGTGGCATGTCCTTCAATATACGATGAGGACTTCTATTCTTCACATATATTGTTGTCATTGTTGCTTCTCCCCATAAGAACATGGATAGACCTTGATCACTTAGTAAGGATTTTACAGTTTCCTCAATGGATATGTTCTTTTTTTCTACCACACCATTTTTTTGAGGATTATGACGAATAGTTAGATCCCTCCTAATCCCTGTCGATTTATAGAATGCAACGAATTCCTTTGATGTGTATTCTCCACCATTATCGGTTCTTAGTGTCTTGATCTTTTTATTAGTGAGGTTTTCTATTTCTGCTTTTAACTCCTGAAACTTGTTGAATACTTCATCTTTTGTCTTTAGTAGATATAGCCAATTCCTTCTTGAATAGTCATCTATGAAGATTACATAGTAGGAAGATCCTTCTAGATATTTTACTGGCATCGGACCTCAAACATCTGAGTGTATCAGATGTAGAATCTCCTTAGATCTGTTGTTGCTGCCTGGGAATGGTTTCTTGATATTCTTACCAAGAGAACATCCTTTGAAGATTCCTTCATGTGTACACTACAACTCTAGTATTCCCTCAACCATCCTTTTGAGAAAGGGTAATTATTGATAGTTAATGTGAGCATACCTTCTGTGCCAAAGCTCATTTGGGTTGACTTCATTATGTACAAGAGCTTCTTCATTTTGTTCTAGTAGTCTATACAGATTTCCTTCACGACTTCCAATAACCCTAGCATTCTTTATGATGGAGTCTTTATGCCATGATAACACCTTTCCATCCACAAAAGCTATTATGTTTCCCTTGTCTTCTAGGCAATATATCGATACAAGATTGTTTTCTAAACCAGGTACATATAAAACATTGCTTAAGTGAACATAGTTACCTATTTTCATTTTGATGGAGGCTTGTCCAAATCCTTCTACGAGGTAATTGGTTTTGTCTCCAAGCTCTACCTTGTACAAGGTCTTCTTCTCATTTAGATTTGAGAGTCTCGTTTGATCTCCCAGCATGTGCCTAGAAGCTCCACTATTGATTATCCACATGTCATCTCCAATCGTTCCAGTAAGTCTTGACTAGTGTAAAAGACTGATCGTTTCACTCATGTCTTCAGTTGACTGGTAACTGGTCATGCCTTGATCCAAAACTTCAACTTCGTCATTTCTGTCTTCTGAGAGAGACAAAATGTGTGTTGAGATAGGTTGCATCTGAATATCTTCTTTTTGAGTGAGATGCTCCATCACAAGGTGTTGGATATGAGATTAGGGTTTCTGCAACTACTTCTGCTAGTAACCCTAGCAATAGTATCTTTGGAAGCTTCTCCTGCTAGTAACCCTAGCGGAAGTTCCTCAATGAGCTCAATATCCTAGTGGTTGTGCTTCCTTTCAATGTTTAGACTGAATGAAGGAGGTGTGGGCCCATAACTTGTTAGAATATGAAAGATTGTCCTCGTTTTACCATTGACAATACCCTTGTCACTCAACCATAGGCCGAAGCCACCCTCCGAGCACCTTGACCTTGAAAGAGAAGAGAATTTTGGTAGCAATCTAATAGCCAAGAGAGGCTAATGTACCAAGAAATAAGTAACCAATATGATCAAATAGTCCCACCCAAATTTTGGTGTAGTACCTTCCCCAGGACTTGCACACAAGACTACAATTGCACTGCGCAGAACTGGCTCTCTGCAATTGCTGAGAAGTGTGTCAAATGAGAGACTGGTGCCCTGTATTTATAGTGGTTCTAGCAGACTTACTGGGGCTGAATTCTCCTTCTGGGTACTAATTAATTCATATTAATTATATTTCTGCAGCCGACATCTTTTCTAGGGTTCCCTTCATTTCTTTTCTTCATTCCAGAACATTCTAATCTTGTCAAAGGTAATAATAGAGGTTTATACCTCCAGAAGCTACCATAATATCAACATGAGGTAGTGTTCTTATGCATTGAAAAATGCTAGAGGTAGATATTGTTTCATTTGACACATTAGTCGGGGAATTTCTCTCTTCCAACACCTTATATCTTCTTTATGGATTTCTTTTGATGATAGCCACCTACAAATTTCGATGCAATAAAATAATATCAAGGCATACATAAACTTGCATATAAAAAATAATATGTCAATAAGTTCCAATACAAATCACATAAGAAGTACATTTTCCTTATAAAACAATACTTACCTCATGTATTTTCCAAGTACATAAATAATTTGTTTTATGTTGTTGTCAAAGTCATCTGGGAGAGATAAAGGTAGAACATACTGTAACAAAAAACAAATAATTATTATTTGTTTCCAAAAAATGTGTACCAATAAGAAAATATATTATAACCTACTAATTACCTTAATGAATGTATGCCAGTCATGTGTTTTAACCCCGCCAAAATCACCTTTTTCAGTTAAGATATTTTGTATGTTCGACGAAAACCTTTTTGGAAACCTAATTTTTCGAATGACCTCTTTTACAATATTGCTTTGTTGCTCCGTCAGTAACCAAGGAAGACTAGTATTTTGTTCATGACCATCGCCATTAGAATTAATAATAACACTTTGCAATGCGTGATTATCTTCTTAGATGTCACAACAAATCTTTCCAATTCTCTCTTTGTCAGTCCTTCCATCTAATATTCACCATAACAATTTTGTTATGTTCTTCCCGATATGCATTGTATCAAACAAATGAACTATTTGTAGGTTCTCATAGTATGGAAATCTACTGAATTGCATCAAGTAACTTTTCATTCCTTGTGGAAGCCCATTCATGCCTTAACGACATTCATGAAACATAAACAAATTGAAATTAACACTAATTAATGAGATGAAATGAAATTAATACTAATGAAATTAAC
>CBVK0100933060.1:0-12642 GCA_900067695.1 Picea abies | reverse complement strand
CGTGGTTTTTTTCCATTTTCATCTTTACCATTGAACTTTTCTTTGTTTGTAGTTCGATAACTATGGTTCTTAGGGAGAAAGTGCCTATACTCATCAAACATTTCCTTTGCTAAACTCCTTGAACGATGAGATTTTATCCTAGGACCACAAACTGGGCATGCAAATTTACCCTTTGTTTGAAGACCTACAAGATATATGAATAAATGTAGTGTCAAATTAGAGTTACAATTTAAAATAATGCATGATGTTTTCAAAAAAGATATATAATATTAAATCACAAAAATAAAGTAACAATATACCACAAAAATGTGTTAGCCCGGAAGCATCATGAATTTTCCATGATAGTATTCCATGGAATTCAAATCATCTTTTCCCTATTGGTCTAGAGATGTCATACATAGTGACGCCAACCCATAGCTTCAACAACTCATCGATGAGAGGCTCAATATATACATTCATATGTTTAACCTGGTACCTACCTGATTAGTTCAACCTACTGCATGATTAATTATACATATCTAAAAGAAATAATTACCATGCACGAAACAAAGAAATGAAATATTTTTTCATGCTATAAAGAAAATAAAAGATAATTAAATACCTGGAACAATCATTGCCAATATTGTGTGCTCTCTCTTGATCGACATCCAAGGAGGAAGGTTATTGTTCATAACAAAAATAGGCCACACTAAGTACGTAGAACGAATCTCTCTAAATGGATTGACACCATCAGCTACCAACGAAAGTCTAACATTACGAGGTTCTTCTTTAAAAATTGGCCACTTTTCTTCAATGTAGTTCAATGTAGAACCATCTGTAGGCATTCGAAGAACATCGTCTCAAATTTTTTCCTTTGCATGGAAATCCATAAACTATGCTATACTTTAGCACCTGAACAATCGCTAGAAATGTGGAACTATCAGAATATAACAAAGAACTTTGCGAGACACCTTCTTTGATGCTTTATCGGTTCGATATATACTTATTTGACATTGTGGGAATTCATTTTCTAATTCATATTGTCCATAATATATGATATGATGATTAGGACATGCATCAATAGCCTGATAGTCCATTCCAATTTCTTTCATATTCACGGATATTTCTCGATATGTGCGTGGAAAAATATTTGACATCGGTAATAGAACATCACCTAACAATCTAAAAAATTCTAAACAATAAGTCAATGTAAACAATATTAATCATCAATATATCATCCAATATACTAATTTACAAATTAGAAAACAATAGCAATATAGGAAAAAAATTGAACCTTTTAAGTATTTGTGAACATGCATGCATAAATAATTAACAATTTAAATACCTTAGTATCGGTGTGAGACATGTGTTTGATAAACCATACAAAACCTTCAAGTTCACCAACAACAATATAGTAGATAAAATATTTGTTGTTGAGCCTTCATAAAGAGGTTGACATGACTTCTCGAGTAGAGGATCAACATCATGACTATCATCCTGGTTGTCTTCATCCATTGAAGCAAATGTGTCTTGGATCAATCTATGTATCTCATCTTCCTGATTTGAATCACTAACGTTATCTCCATCCATATCATCATTAATAACTTGATCAACAACTTCAATATTCTAATCTCGAAGTTCGTCTCCATGTAAAGTAGTATTTCTGCTGGTACTTGGCAAATAACTCTCTTGAGGTTGACACTTTGGGGGCATCGTCTATATATTTAAAAACAACATATAAAAGTTAGTGTGTATAGAAAATATAAAAATACTAATAATAAATATTACTAAAATTCATGACATACTGATTATTACAGAGAATACATTAAATATTGAATCCTCTTACCAAGGGACCATATTCATAACCCCCTTCGACGTTCCCCTTCTCCCTACAATGTCTTTGGGATGTTGTTATTAAAATTCTTCTATTTTGCAAGCCTCTGCAATCATAGCAAGGGATATAACATTTTCCATCGCCCCTCTCCTCTAATGCCACTCTTAACCGAGCAAGCTTCCTATCATTTTCATTCATTGTGACAAATCCTTGTCCTGACAAGTAATTGTCTTACCTACACCATATCAAACATTAAGTTGTCAATTTTTTATATTTTGGCTACTCCTTTCGATTATGATATGTTTATTTACAGTGACCTACATCTTTATAATAAGTTCATCATATTTATAATAAGGTGATCACATGTGTAGAGGATCAACATCATGACGACATAGATAACATCTTTATAATAAGGTCATATGTGTACAAATGCTTTCTTTATATAATAACGACATATATACCTAACATAAGTTTAGGGTTAGTGTTTATGTATCTTATTAGTCCCTGCTAAAGCAGGGAATATAGCAATCAATTACTATCATTTCATCAACCAGGGTTGAGTTTCAAGAGAAATTCCATGTCTTTATCAATGAAAAGAGAGAGAGATTATAGCTACAATTGAAGGGAAAAGGGTATGTGGATTCCATAAACCTATAATATTATGGAATCCACATACCCTTTTCCATAGAATATACTAACTAGATCCAAAAACCAAAGACATGAAATATGGTACTACACATATTATAATATATTATCAAGGGAAGAAAAAGCTAAATGCAATTTGGACATTTGAAAAAAAAATTACAAGTTAAATGAGTACATCAATAAAAAATAACACACTAACCTTGCAAGTTCAAAATCCAAGCTATGTAGATCGAGAATTGGATTTGTTCAACCAGTGGGTCACAGAAAAAATAAACAACTCAAACAAAATCCAGGAACAGTGAGGCAACTATAGAAATTGTTTCACAAAGTCTCTTAAAGTCACATATATATATATATATATATAATAGTCAACTAGTCATTAACACCGACCAATGAGATAGGCAAAATGTTCGTCGCTATTGCCACGAAAGTTCGTTGTTATAGTGATGAAAATCCTGACTGGGTTAAATTAATATTTTCGTGGATATTGCAACGAACTTTCATGGAAATATCCACGAAAATCCCTCCCTGTTTAAAAAAATGATGAAACTAGTGGAAGCGTGGAAAATTTTCGTGGAATAATCTACCCATATGTAGTAGTGAGTATATAGTGATAGGTTTCTCAGTGATAGATTTGACAGAACAAGTTGTGACAATGACATATTCAGTTTCTACATTTGTCACTTATATTTCAGGGCGGTTGGATGGGGCAAGGACATGTAGTTATAGCCACCTTCTGGTTGTAGCTGGAGAACATAGGGGTTTGTAGCCTCCTTCTAGTTGTATCCATATAATTGGGGAGTTGGAGCTTCCCTCAGAATTTAGCCTGAGAAACTAGGGGGTCGGAGCCTCCTTCCAGTGGTAGCTAGAGAATTGGAAGTTGGTTCTTCCTTGAATGTAATTCTTGACATATAAGAAAAGAATTATGTGTTTTTCTCCCACATTGTGTTTTCACGTAAATACTAGTGTAATTTTCATTGTGTGGATGTGTTTGTTATTGTTTATTATTCAATGATGAATGTTAATGCTTATGATACAATAAGATATTGATGATGAACAAATGAACATGGTTGAATAAGTAAAATAATATAGATTGTGATTTAAAGGATTAATAATTGGCATAATTTCTCATTACGGATTCACACCCCCACCCCCCCTCTCATTAATCCAACATAAATATAATATGTCCAAAATGATGTCACATTACAAAGTGTATGCCATAAATCCTCAAAAAGTATCAAATGTACATCGTCGGGATTAATCCCTCAATACATATGGGAGATACAAAAATGGGTTCCCTCGACATGCATAATGTCCAATACTACTCTAATCTCTAGGCCTATTGGCCCTAGTATAATACACTTTGGATTTGACTAGACGTCGGAATAACTAGATCCATGCCCTGGGTACTCCCACTACATGAGTCTGCATGGATGGTGGAAGATCCTCGATCTCTACCATGGGCACACTGCAGGTGAGGGTAGTCATGTTCCTCTCTACCCGCCTCAGGATTTTCTCAGCCTCTGTTGATGATGGTCCTTCCACTTCTATATATCCTCATGGATGGATATTCTCTTGAGTACAACATTGAGTCGGAAGGAATTCCATTGGCCGCATTGGTCCCACATTTGTACATAATAGGTTTTAATTTAGTACCGTGACGTTACCAAAAACATGTTCTCTTTTACATTATAAAATTGAAAAATTAAAAAGTTAAAGATCAAAAATATGAGTACATACCTATGTCACCATGTGCTCCACCAGGGGGCATAGGCATGTCTAGGTCCCTCATGAAATTTATACACACATATGGGTAGTCCTTAATGGCGGGAATATGGAATTTCCACCAATTGAAGAACTTGTCATCATAGGCCTTGTGTAACCCTCCTCCCTGGCATGACATCAAAGAAGCCCATCTACATAGTACTGGAAAGGAGACTATGTGTCCCTGCAAACCTTCCCTCAAGCTCATCCCTGACACTCTTTCAAATAAGAGTGTGAATAACACTATCCCAAATCCAAAGTTTATCCTCTGTCTCTACTTGCATTATGTCAGTTGAATTTTAATATAATTAAGCATAGTGGTGCTCCAATCAAATATAACCAACTGCAAAAACTGCACTGCACAATGCATCTGGTCTCAAGACACCTATTGTAGAGCATCAAATCCTATCATCTGAAAAATCATATATAATACCACTCACAAACTCATATTTTCGATCTTTTGTATAGGAAATTGAGACCCCACCTTCTCTATGTCAGCCTCACAATACACATCAATATAGTGGGATATTTTATATGGCCTAGGAGGGAATGTATCAAATTTTACTAGCTCACCCCTCCTAGAGAATTCGGTCAAGAAGTATAGGTCTTCAGTGGTTGGTGTTAGTGATTGTCCTTCTATCATAAAGGCCTTTGCATCCGGGTTCCAATACTCTACCAGATGGTTTAGAAGTCATGGTTTAGATCTCATAAGGGGACAACAGAATAATTTCCATAATCCACATTATTTAAGTGTGGCTACCTCCCCTAGGTTTTCCTCGACCATTTATTCAACCTCTTCATGTAATCTTTCTCTCTAATGCACATACATCCTGAGTCATCCAAACATTTTTGGGAGTTAGTGTTTCTCTTTTTTCAAAATTTTTGAGCATGTACATGCCCTTATTTGGTATCATTTGCATACGTATGCTTGTTGATAGTGTCTCATCCTACATATATACATGCACTAATTGTGGAAAGTGTGCTTACACACACAGTCGAGAAAAATTTTGGAGCGCGCAACCCCCAAATCTGTCTAAAACATAAAATGGATGAATGAAATTACAAGTAAAGGGAAGGATTACTTACTTGGCCCAATAATGAGTCGATTTCATCCACCGATACTCTCCAAATTTCAAATTGAAGCAAGAGGGTTTTGGATATTTTTGGGAATTTTCAAAGTGCAATGGTAAAAATGAACCTTTTACCTCTATTTATAGACTTTTTGACCATGTTTTGACCTGGTTTGGCCTTGATTTATTTCCTTTTATTGTTCAATGGATGATTCGGTTCTTCTTGGTGATCTTTTGGTCCTTTAATCAAGTTTTATCCTTTCGATTTGGTTTCCTTTATGGATGGGTAATAACTATACAATCTCATGACAAAGTTGTGATCTCGCCATTTGCATTTAGGATAGGTCCTCACTACCTTGCATTTTTCATTCTATTGATGATTTCCTCTTTTCCATAGGGTCAACCCCAGCGAAGTACGACACAAAAACTTCTATGTTTCTTTAGAAGTGTTGTAATTAGTTGGTAGAGCCGTTTTTCTCCATGGATGCCTTAGGTAGATCCTTGTGTTTCATTTCAACATCCATGCTATGAGTTTCCTGTAGGTTTGGGAGTCCTTTTTATCCCCATCATGACTCAGTGGTGCACCTCATTTCTCTTTTTAAGTGATTTTTATGGCTTCAACCCTTGAGACTCCCCTAGAGCATGGTTTGTTTCTTTTTAAGATCATTTTAAACTATGAAAGTGACATCTAGCAAGATATTATTTATCCTTTTTGGCCTCGCTTAGATTACATATGAAAAGGATCCCCATTAGAGTTCTCTTTACGCTATTTTCAAAATCCCTAAAATTGAAAATATTATCAAGTGATCTTGTTTCCGTTCACGCTCGTCAAACTAAAATTTGAAGGAACATATGTTGAGTGATAGTTTACCCCTTTTTCGGTCTAGATGGCTAATTGATGAAAACGGTATGCCCTATGAGATACGGTTCGCTAGGAGAGTTCTCTTAGGTATATGTTTACCCCTTTTTCGGGCCCGAGGAACTAAAATTACAAAAAATAACACTTTGGAGTCTTCTTTTATTGTTTTTCAGACTCTCCAAAAATGAAAAAACATAGATCTTATCTTCTCTGGCCTCATAAAACTTTACATGGAAAGAGTCTCATTGTGTCATTTTGTAATCGCAATGCATGTCTCATATTTGCATCTTTGGCCTAATGTTGACTTCATTTTAATAATACTAAACCTTTAGAGAATTCCTTAGGTGCAAGCCTTATAGCATTTTTACCTTTGCAATCCGACACCTTGACCCATGGAGGAATTTTCTCGAGTGTCTTTATCTTTCACATGTCTCCTTTCATTGAGCATCAATATGTTCCATGTGCTTGGAACCGGTTTGCTTGCTTGCGACACTCATTCCTCCTTTGTAACGTAGAATTATTTTATTCTTTTTCAATATCGTTAAATATGTGAAAAAGAAAAAGAAAAACAAATATTCCAAAAAGAGGGGATGGGGAAACATTCTCTTTTGTTGGCAACAATCTAGTCACCCTTGGAAAAAGCACATCCTTTAGTTTGTTCTACAAGCATTGGGATCTAGTATGGCCTTAGTAAGTTGTTCTTGTTACATAGATCTATGTCCTCCTCCATTTGGTTTCTCTTCCAAACATATGGAGAGTTTTTGGTGCCTCATGTGCCGCAGACTTATGTTAATAGCATGCTTCATAAGTATTTTCATATACCATGCTCTTTTCCAAGGGGAAGTCTTGCAACTTGAGTCATTCATTTTGTGATAAGTCTCTGGACATTCATGAGTTGGCCATCCCGAGAGTCCTATTAATTTCACATTTAGATACCATGAAGCTTTGTGCCTGATGATTAAGGTCTTCCAAGTCTTTCCACGATGGCCTATCGAAGACCTATGAGTAGTGAGTCTTACACTCCTATTATACTCCTACCTTATTTTTGAATATCTTGAAGCTATTTCTTGAGTTATGAAGTTATCATCTCCAACTACATGCATTAATGTCTCTTGAAGATTCATATGACATTGTATATCTTCTGATGATTTTGAGATGTAGATCCATTGTGTATTATTCGTGTCTACACTTTATATGGGTAAACACATTGGTCATGTATACATGATTACTATATATGACATGGATCTAGATTGTACTTGATTGGAATCTATGCTTAGTTTGTCTCGAGCATGGGTATGCCCACCTCAATGATTATTATTATATTGTAGATGACGTGCTCATGGATACTCACTAGGGTTTACTCGGCTCCGATTATTTCCCACATTATTAAATATGTTGTAATCTATTTCAGCGATCAGTTTCTCTTCTAACCTCACACATTAGGGGGCATCTTTTATAACTCAAAATTCCACTACTATGCATTTATGATGTTGGCCTTCTTATTCATACATCTTCCAACCATTTTTTCTCGAGTTCTTCTCAAAAAAAATATGTATGGAATATGTGCCCTAATGCATATGCAAAGAGCATACACACACTAGTTGCATGCCTAAAATCCCACATATATGCTAGTTGCACACTTGAAATCCCGTGTCTACTCTAAAAAATTGTAAAAAAATATAAATTTCACATTTTTCGGTGGATTTTACTGGATATATTAGGTTTTGAAACCATTTTAACTCTTGTATCCCTTCTGATAACCGAATAACCATCATTTCTTCATATAAAAAGGGCCCTAGGGGGGTAATTTAGATATACGAAAGAGAAGCAATAGAACTCTGCCAAAATTTCTCCCTTTTACTCCAAGCCTTTTTTTCATTCTGCTATGAGTTTCATCCTCAACATTACCTTCCATCCATACTCCTTATACAATCCATCCCTTTCCCTTATATTGGAATGTTAATTGTGAGGATATAATATTGGTAATGATGCACTTGGAGACAACGTAGAGGAACCCAAGCGAGGTTCGTGGAGCGGCACCAACAAAATTCAGGTTGTAACTTCCAATTTTGTTATTAATAAAAGAGAAAAAAAAAATTCCCATATCTATATGTCTTGATGTTTACATTTATGGATGTTTTTGATGAATACCTAACCCTTTAGATGATCTTGATAGTGATGCATATGTTGTCATAGTTTGTTCTGCAACATTGTTTTAGGCCAATTTTGGGAGGAGGCCCACAATCTTGGAGTGGAAAACAACTGGAAGTGATCAAAAAAATAAAAAAGGACTTAAGGTACACATTTAAATATTCTTTCTCCTCCCTTAATTATTTTAAGGGATTTTTGGATTTGGGTAGAATAGATTTTTTTTGTATTTTAAGGTATCAAGGCTTTGCCTAGTCACTAGACCTAGATTAGGGGTATTTTTCCCCATAGAAATAGGGTGAAGGGGTTGGGGATAATAAGGACTCATGAATGTATGTTGAAGGAGAATATGAATCATATACCCCTATTCTGCATTCCCCTAGTAAAGAAAAAATGACTTCATGGATGATGTCCAAACTTTGGTTAGTTCAAATACTAGGTCTAAGAAAAAGGCCTTTTTGGGAAAATAAATTCATGATATTTTGATAGCCCACCCTCCCCCCCCCATCATGGAATAAAAATAGAAAGATATAAATTCGGTAGGAGAGGGGATTCTATTGAAAATTCCTCTAAAACTACTTGTACTCCCCCTAAAAAGGATGTGTTTGTTTTTTTTGTAGGAGGAAGTAAAAATAAGTTAACTTGAGAGGAAGGTGATGGTGGCGATGGAAAGGATATAAAAAAATACAATATTAACAAAGGATGTGTTACTTCCCTAATGCCTAAAATAAATACATCCCAAAATTTCGATAAAGGCGAGCATGCTAGAACACATAACAAGAATATGAATAACATGGAAATAGATGATGACTTTGGAAAATTTCCTAATTAGGCCATAATGGAATTAAAGAATAAAAATATAGTTTCATAGGATATTATTGATCCATATGGCTATTGGTGGCCACCCACCTTTTCCAACTGGCTCAAAACAATTTTCTGACATTTTTGGCAATTTACTATTTTTAGCAGTTTTTACTTCCGGGGCCATTTTGAGGGCCTAAATGAAGGTTTTTCAGTATAGATATCCGTAATGATAGCCAATGGAATTATTGAGCCCCCAAAATGAATCTTCTCAGGGATGGCTTTCCAATGGGCTATCACACACCTAAAACGGAGATCGTATGCAAAATTTACGACTTTGGGAAGTTGATCTACTAGCTTACACAAACGGGGCCCACATGACTTTTGGCGTTTCATATCATAGGGTTAGGTTTTTGGATGTCTAGGGTTTTTGGAATTCTTGCTTATTGTAAAAATTCCTTCAGAGCCTCATTGTAACCTTCTTCTTGTGAATGCGCACTGTCGTCACATCTCTTCTCAGAGATAAGCCGCCACCATTCCAGCAAGCTTGTTTCCGCTGCATTTTACAGTTTCAACTTATTTCGTTATTGAATAGAAAACCAGTTTCACTGTATCTATGTTATTTTGTTTTAATCACCTGTTAATAATCTGTATTCATTTCATTCTGCTCATAAAATCTGGATCAGTGGTATCATAGCAGTCTTCTCCTTGTCGTCTTAATGCATGTCCCCAACGAGGTCGGAGTACAAAGAGTTGGGTCTCGAGCTTGTTTCTCTTGAGGACGGAAGCTCTCGCATGCCCAAGAGACCTCCCATGGTAGGAGAAAATAAATATGATGGGACAGGAGATCCTTTCAAATTGTTGATTGACGAAGCCCTCACGCAACAGAGGAACGAGATGATGGATAGTTTCGCGCAAATCCTTTGGCGACTACCAACAGGCAATGCATCTTCTTTGAACAGAGGCGTCGCCCCCTTCAGGGTACACATAAACTTTGATATTCCTATATTTGAAGGTCAGATAGATGAAGATGCTGTAGACAAGTGGTTGAATCTACTAGAAGGGTATTTTTCTGTTCATAAATTTTTGAATAGAGAAAAGATTACTTTTGCGCCCTTCAAAGTCGTTCCCCATGTCAAAGATTGATGTGAAACATTCTGTGATCAAAAGGAAACATAGGAAACCTCATTAGTTTTAGTCATGGCCACCTGGGAATCCTTCAAGGATGCTATTAAGGAACAATACTACCCTGTCGGAAGTTATTATGACTTGTATACCAAATGGACCACACTGTGGCAAGAGAGAGACCAAGCAGTGCCAGATTTCACAAATATCTTCCATACCTTGCGCACCAAGTTGGGTATCAAAGATTTAGAGTGACATATGGTGCTAAAGTATCATGGTGCTCTGCATAGATACATCCAGACTGAAATGAAATTTCTAGACATCTCATCCTTGGGTGCGACCTATCAATATGCCATCAAAATCGAGCAGAAGCTCAAACAAAAGACGCGACAATTTGGGTCTGGGGACCCCTCACAACAAAAGCCAGGAAAGGGTGGCCCCAACCCACTGAACAAAGGACAGAGAAAAGATGTACAATATCAAGACAACCATTACAAGCCATAAGCAAGGAAGGACACCGGAAAGACAAAGAAAGATACCGAGAAGTGGTGCGACTTCCATAAGAGCCCTTGGCATAACACTGCTGACTATCGCTGAAAGAAGTCACTAGTGGTCGAAGTGAAAGCCTCCGAATCAGATGCAGATTCTGACTCCGAGATAGAACTAGAAAGGGGAATATGGATCATTGACACAGAACCCAGTGCCACAGTTGCTACCACCAAGATCCAGCCTGGTGAACCAGACGAGCCAGAAGAAGGAGAGTGCCTCTTCCATTCACAGATGTGGGTAAAAGGCACCATGCTACACTTCATCATTGACAGTGGTAGCCAGAAGAACCTCATCTCAGCAGAGGTCGTCAAGTGGCTAGCCTTGCCAACAATGCCACACCCACAACCCTACACCATTGGATGGCTTCGCCAAGGAAGCGATCTCCGCATCGGCCAATAGCATCTTCTGTTGTATGGCATCAAGCCCTTCAAAGGCGAGGTATTGTGTGATGTTGCTCCTCTTGAAGTTTGTGATGTTCTTTTGGGCCAACCTTATTTATGGAAACATCATGTTGTATATGAGGCTAGGCCTCATAGTGTTATTATTACTTTGAACAGGAAATTGTACAGGATACCTGAGGCAGTCCCACCTAGTGCTATTTCCTTGATCTCTGGTAAGAAATGCAGGAAGGTCATCTCTCAGACAGGGAAGTTTTTCTTCTTCATGATTCGCTCTAATAATAAGCGAAAGATCGCAGCCACATCTAGGGTCTCTGTGTCCAACCTCTCCACACAGTAAAAGCAGGTAGATAAGGTCGTGGAAGAATACTTGGATATCTTCTCCTCACCTACAGGGGTACCTCTGCATTGTTAGGTCAAGCACCCCATCGATCTGACCCCCGACGCACCGCTTCCCAATCGGCCAGTCTATCGTCGCTCTTTGTTAGAGAATGAGGAGATCAAGAGACAGATCCAAGAACTTCTCCACAAGGGGCACATACACCCTAGCTCATCACCTTGCAGGAGCCCAATTGTGCTGGTACAGAAGAAAGATGGAGCCTAGCGACTCTGTATTGATTACCGAGCTTTGAATAAAATCACTGTCAGAAATTGGTACCTGATTCCCCGAATCGATGACCTCCTTGATCAACTCATGGGGGCCAAATACTTTAGTAATATTGATCTAAAGTCTGGCTACCACCAGGTCCCGATAGAACAGACAGATGTATGGAAGACCACCTTCAAGTCAAAGGAAGGACTTTTTGAATGGTTGGTCATGCCCTTTGGTTTGACAAATGATCCGGCCACTTTCATGAGGATGATGGAAAATATCATGTGACCATTCACCAATACTTTTGTAGTGGTGTATCTGGATGACATTCTAATTTACAGCAAGACTTGGGACGAACACTTGCAGCATATTCAACAGGTTCTGCACACTCTGCGACAACACAAGATATATGCCAACCTGGAAAAATACTCCTTTGTCATGGACAAGGTCCATTACCTGGGCTACATCATTGATCAGCATGGCATACATGTGGATCCAGCCAAGATCCAAGTCATCCATGACTGGCCAGCCCGAACAACACTCACTGAGCTTCGGAGCTTCTTGGGACTTGCTAATTGTTATCACTGAAATTTCATCCGCACATGGCGACAAGAACTCCACATCGTCAAAACAGGACTGAAGTCATTCATGGCACAGGATTAATTACACAGCATTGCAAAAGGGTCAAAAACTATACCAAGTGACCAAAAAATTGAAGGGCGCTTTACAGAATCTGGGTGCGCGCGCATATGCGCGGAACAACAATGTACAATGCACGCATGCACGCATGATGCGCAGCTGTTGGGCGAAAAACCCGCGCACCTGCTAAACGACGCATTTATTGAAATTGGTCGGCCCCCCAACCACTAATGGATCAG
>CBVK0100933058.1:0-10096 GCA_900067695.1 Picea abies | reverse complement strand
TGAAATTGTTAAATTGATTATAGATATGCTCAAAAAAAATAGTGAAGTAAAATGGACAGCTGAAGCTAAGGCATCCTTTGCCCATATTAAGAAGGTTATAAGTGAGGCACCAGTACTAGCGAGCCCAGATTATCTCAAAGATTTTCTTATTTTTTCATTTGCCTATGAAAACACGCTTTCTGTTGTACTCCTTCAGAAGAACGAAGAAGGTTTCGAACAACCGATAGCCTTCTTTAGCAAAAGCCTCCGAGATGCTGAACTCAAATACAATATAATGGAAAAGCAAGCGTATGCTATGGTAAAAGCAATGAAAGCTTTCAGAACTTATGTTTTACATTCTAAAGTGATTGCATATGTACCTACTAGTGTTGTAAAGGATATCTTGGTTCAAGCAGAATGTGATGGTAAAAGAGGAAGATGGCTTGCAAAAATTCAAGAGTTCGACTTGGAGGTTAAACCGACCAAATTGGTAAAAGTACAGGGTTTAGCTAAACTTTTAGCTGAATCCAATTTCAGGGCTCTTGGGATAAACAGTGCTCAGGAGGAAGAAGGATGGATAGACGTGAATGAACTTGAGGACCAAATAGTCGAAAACAGGATCGAGGAGAAATTCGCGTCGTCGAATTGGTACAAGGACATAGTAACATACTTATTAACTTTGAAATGTCCAACTGACTTGTCTCCATCCAAAGCTAGAACTCTAAAGCTGCATGAAGTTAAATATTGTATTTCTGAAAAATGATTATACTGGAAAGACCCGCTTGGTTTCCTCTTAGTCTGTCTGATCGAATCAGAAACAGGAGAAGTTATAGGTCAATTTCATGAAGGAGTCTGTGAAGGACACCACGCTTGGAGAGCTACAACATATAAAATCCTGAGAGATGGTTATTACTGGCCTAAACTTTTCCCAGATGTTAATGCTAAAGTACGAGCTTGCAACCCTTGTCAATTCTTTGCAGGAAAACATAAGCTACCAGTGATGCCATTAGTCCCAGTCAAGACAGAAGCTCCTTTTCAGTAATGGGGACTTGATTTCATAGGTGAGATAAATCCTCATTCAAGTGCCCAACATAGATGGATTCTGACCGCTACAGACTATTTCACCAAATGGGTGGAAGCCATCCCAACAAGGAAGGCTACTGATTCAGTAGTTATAGACTTCTTAGAAGAAAATATCTTGTCTAGGTTCGGTTGTCCTAGAAAGATAGTCACAGACAATGCGCAGGCTTTTAAGTCTATGGCAATGGTCAGTTTTTGCCAGAAAATATAATATTGTGTTGGGACATTCCACAGCATACTACCCGCAGGGAAATGGTTTGGCTGAATCTTCTAACAAGAGCTTGATCAGTATAATCAAGAAAGTCTTAAATGAAAATAAAAACTCTTGGCATTTGCATTTAAAATATGCTCTGTGGGCAAATCGGATAGGCACAAAGAAGTCTATCGGTACTTCTCCTGGCAAGACGAGAAGGAAGAACCAAACCCTCTCACAAGAAGGATAAACCAATTAATTGAAGTTCAGCAGCACAGGGATGTAGTGGATGAAAAGTTGCAGAAGTACCAGGATGACATGAAGATATTATTTGATCGTAAAGCCAAGGACAAGAATTTTCTCTCCGAAGATTTGGTTTTGAGGTGGGATGCTCGAAAAGAAGATTCAGGAAAAAATGGTGAATTTGATCATATTTGGTATGGACCATTTAAGGTAGCATCTTCTGAAGGAAAAAATTCATTTCTGCTTGAAAATTTGGATGGTAAGATCTTGAATGCCCCTGTTAATGGGCATTTTTTAAAGCATTATATGGAATGATTAAGTTATAGAAGATTTCATTGTATATACCGTTTTTTTTTTCATTTTTAGAAAACCCATTCTCATTTTGTAAATAAATAAAAATAAAATAAAAATTAGTTAAGTTTTTATACAAAAATAAATAAATAAATAATAAAATATATATGTATATAATTTTTGTGTTGCTTATATAAAATTTATCGAAATAAAATAGAATAAAAAAAAAAGTCCAAAGAGTTATTTTTGAAATCATAACCTAGGTTTTCTGGCTTACAGATTGTTGAAAATCTCATTTTATACCCTCGATACTATCTTCCACGTTTTCGGACTTTCTTATCAGAGTAGGAGAGATTATGTATTAACCTGAAAAATCAACAAATGATTAAATTCAGTAAGGTCAGTTTTCATAGTTCTTATTCTTTGACTAAAAGTGGTTATGTTTGAGTTGATTTTGACTCTCTTAAGTTTCTTAACAGTTTGTCTATGGATTTAAGCTTGCTCAAAAGAAAACCCCTGAAAATAATCGTTCCCTTTTTTCTCTACAGACTGAGGAGTTTCGAAAGTTGAGAAAAAATGGTCTAGAATAATCAAAACAGTTGACAAACCTCTATTATAAATTTTTACACAGATAACCACCCCTGATGTTTTAAGTATCACTGATTGCCCCCGCTTCGTATGCACAAGCTAACTATAAGACAGATGGTGAAAACAAATTCAATTTGATTGCCCCCATCTAGTCCCATAGACGTTGAAAGGAAATTCATTTAAATGATTTCCCTCGTCTAAATATAAAAGAAACAGATAACTTCACTGGGGTACTGAACAGGCCTGCTGGCAGTGAAGCAATATCTGAGCATAAAATTAGCACTCGAACCGGTGAAAGGAAATTCAGTAAAAAGGGACAGATAACTTCACCAGGGTACTGAACAGGCCCGCTGGCAGTGAAGCAATATCTGAGGTGTCTGTAAGGTTGTCATACTTATCTATCACTCTATTCTAGTTATCAGTTTTTCGAAACCGGATATTCATCTTAAGTCAAAATAGAGCTTCCCAATTTAAAAATTATAAATTTTATTTCGATTGATGCAAGCTAAAATTTACAAATCTGTTGAGTTTCCTAAGATTGTTCTAATCATTTTAATACTAACTTAAATTTAGAACGGGAAGGAGAATATTATGAAGAAGACTACATCTGAGTTTAAAGCAAATAAAAAGTTTTGAAAAGATTTTCAAAGGTTTTATAAAATATCTCTTTTTCCTCTCCTTTAAACAGTTTAGCAGTGATAAACCCTTGACACCATTTACCCAATGAAGGCACTGAGTCTACATGTTCTCCTCGTCCCACGGGGAGACGAGGTCCCCAGTTGGAGCTTATGTTGAAACAGATCTTAAAATCTTTAATCCTTAAGGCCTAGATTTTTTATTTTTGTGTTTTTTGGGTTTCGACTTTCTTAAAATAAGAATTTCGTCATTTCTAAATTCGCGACTTCTTTTTATCATTTATTTTTTAATAAATACGGGAAAAAGTTTACAAAAATATAAGTTTTCCAACGCTCTTTGAAAAATTATTTAAAACGGGCTGTAATTCGAAATTTACGATTTTTTGATTTAAACGTGAAAGAAATCGGGATTCGGGGTTTCCTGTAAACAAATGTTTGATGCTAATTGAATCACGAAACCCCAATCCCCGATTTTCCGATACGTTTAAGTCCTAATTAAAACGCGAATTAATTAATTCTCTTTTAAGAAAATTTAAGAGTTAAGATAATTATGTCGCGATTTCGGGATTCGCAGTTTTGTAAGAACACGTCTCTTGTCATCATATTTCCTGAAATCCCGATTTCCAAAATCCCGATTCATAATTCACGTTAAAACTAAACTAATTCTGCCCCCGGGGGGGCAGCTCAATTGGCAAGTGCCGTGAAAATGAAGTTCCATGAGGTTTTGAGTTCAACTCCCCCCGACTTACAATGTGTGTCGCGTAAGGGGCATCGTGGGCACATCTAGAGGTTATAGTGGTAGCAGTTGGATAACACAGCCATGTGTAACGCGAGCACATGCCCAACTAGTTGTTGATTCGGCCAGACATAAAAAAATAATAATAATAAATAAAACTAAACTAATTATGTTTTGGCCTTAATCTTGATTACTTAGTTAATTAAGATAAGTTAAGTCATGTTTAAAAGAAACAGGCCATCGCGATTTCGCGATTTCGGGACTCGCGATTCCGTGAGAGCACATCTCATGTCATCAGGTTTCCCGAAATCCCGATTTCTGGAATTCCGATTAACGAAATCCCGAAAGGGTTGAATCTCGATTAATCAACATACTAAAAACGTTTAAATATTAAACAAAATATCGCGATTTTGTGATTTCGGCGATCGTTTTTTTTCTATGACATACCTTTCGACATCAAGATTGTCGAAATCCCGAAAAGTCATGTTTTCAGATTTAATCTATAACTAACACTAATAAATCTTCTTTCTAAAACAGGTTTAAAGGTAATCTTTCTGTAAGTGTTCATTAATGCTTTGTTTTCCAATTAAGCAAGTTTCTTGTTTTATTTGAAAAGCCGAGAGTGCCTAAGTACAGATATTAAATGCATATCTCCGAAAATATCTTCTGCATTAAGAGCTTTAAATTCGTGACAGTTGTACAAATCTCATCTTTTTTAAAATATATTATAAGTAAATGTTCGAACGTTTCTATTTACATTTTAAGCTAAGCTTATTCATCCATTATCTGTGACAGGTTTTTAAGTCAAACACAGAGCCATGGCACCTAAAAAGGCACCGAAGAAAAACGAAGACACACAGGAAGGTGATATTATCTCGGATACTACTCCACACACCATACACTCCATCAAATCATGGGCTCAAATCTTTGAATTGCTGGAGGATGAGTTAAAGAATGCAGACCCTGATTCTGAAAATCATCTGCAGGATGTTGTTGAGTCTAAACTTCATAAGGTTGTTGCACGTCCGAGGCTAGTGGCATATACTGAGATGGTCGGCTGGGCTCTGGATAAGGTAGATATCCCAACAAGGAGCATTCAGAATGAGCAAGGAGCTATCGTCAGGTCATTCAGGCCCGAGCACATTCAAATAATGTATAAACTCTCACCAAAACATAAACACACCTTTAATGTTGAATTTTTAGCTAAGTTTCAAAGAAAAGAATGTATTGAGGCAGACCAGACATACCCCGACATGATTAAAGGATGGGCGAGGTCTGAAGCAAAGTTTAGGGCTGATTCTCATGGGATTTATGCTACAGCTTCCTTAAACGAATATATGGTTTATGTATCCATGATGTTATGCAAACTTTTCGGGAGAAAAGATCCCTGTCACTTTAATGCAGACTAGGTACCCTTCTTAGAGGAAGTTTCAAAAGGAAATAGTTTTAACTGGCATAAAATTTTATCGGATAACCTGACACAAGAAATTTTAAATTATAAAGTAGCAAAGTCAAAAGGACAACCAGTGTCTTTTTATATGTCTGCATATATTATGGATGCAATCTGTTTTATGACCCCCTTTCCATTAATGAATTGGAGTTGGAGCATCTCATGTCCAGAACCCATTCATGAATACCACTCAGCCCTTTGGGAGGAAAAAGCTAAAGAGGCTTTTTATGATGTTTGTCACTTTGTCATTATTCCTATGCACAAATTATTTTTTGGATGCGAACCCCCTCGCATTTTTGATGCAGTCATAGAAAGTCTTAAATCAGTTGCCGACTGGTTTATTGAGGAAAATTTTTCCTATATTAGGGTCTATGGCTATTCCATTCCCCCTCACGCACTCCCGAAATTCTTACCAGACAGATTAGTATACAAAGAAGCAGCTCATCAGATAGCCAAGGGTGGTATTGGGTTGGAATTAAAAGCACTTCAGAAAAAAGCATGGCCATCTTTCCCTGTTCATGTCGGGAAATTTCCTTTATCAAATTTAGACCATTCTAAGGTAGAGGTTGAGTCATTGGAAGAAGTGAAGCTAGTAAATATTGAGCACAGAAAATATGACCCCTACCAAATAATAAGTAGGCATTACATACATTGTAATTTAAAGGCATATGAACATGAAGTCTCTATTTATGATGATATTTTTAAAGATTTTATGTCTTATGAAGAAGTGTTGAACAGAGTCCAGGCCTTGCCACCTGACTCACAGGCTGGGTTTGCATCTTTTCAAAGCCATAGGCGAAGCTGCCTGCCTAAGATTTTACAGGGTGAAATTTCGACCCCATGTCCAGAACAGGAAGAAACCCCTCCAGGGTTTGAAACTAATACTCAGAGTAAAACAAATGACAAAGGTAAGTTGAAGGATACTGAGATACCTTCCAAAGATGCAAAGGGTTCTCAAACAAAAGAATCTGGAATGGATAAGGGAAAAGAGCCAGAAACAATTCCAGAAATCATCAAGAACGTTCCAGAAAAAATAGGAGGAACAGCTTCAAAAGAACTTGGTAGTCCTATCACCTCTTTAACTCCATTACAGTCGACTTTCGGAACCCCCCATGAAGGAGTTTTATACATTAGTGATTTAGAGCCGATTTCAAGAGATGAAATCCCCCCATCTGATTACTTTTTCAGTAAGAAGCGAAGAGAAGTCTTGAAACGGGAAATTCATCCAAGAGGAGAAGGAACGATTAAAAAGCATAGAGTTATCATAGATGGAAAGAAACTCAAGGATGGAGAGTTTGCTACAGAATTAGCAGGTACAATGGGTGCAATAGCATCAGCAAACATGTATTCTGTAGGGAATTTAATAACTCTGCTTGAACAAAAGGACCAAACAATAATCCAGTTGCAAGACAAACTAAAAGAAAATGAAAGAAATATTAGTTGGGGAATACAGAAGGGTCTAGAACAAGCTAGACTTAAAGATATGTAAGAAATCCAAAAATTGAATAAGAAATCCAAAAATTGAATAAAGACTTGGATGAGGCAAAACACTTAATACAAGTCACACAGGAACAGGTTCGAAAGCTAGGAGAAGAAAACAATCATTTGCAAGATAAGATTATTTCTATTACTAACCAAGTAGCAGAACTGGATAATTTCAAGACACAAGTATTGGAGATATATTTGAGAATAGAGGAAGAACAGCAGAAAGTGTTCTTGAATCTAAAAGTAATCTAGAATTATTTTAAGGAATCAAATAAGTCTCTGGAGAATGTGTTCCAGAAAGAAAGAGAGGCGAAAGTAGCAAGAACAACTTTTCAGAAAGTAGTGGCTTCCTCATTAAAGGAAGAAATTGGAAAGACTCAGAAATTATCTATTTCTGAACAAGTTAAAGGAGACATAATGATAAAAGTATGGAAAACAAAACTGGCTGAATATAAATGAATCACAAGAGAAGTTAATGAGGATTGTCAGGGAATCTTCGATATCTTTGAAAAGGATTCATTGAATATCAGAGCAGATGGTTGTTTTGGATTGTTAGGCAAAGTCAATATTGCCAAGCACCAGCTGAAGTTTAGAGAAGAGCTGGAGGAAAAGAAAGCAGAGATTCCAAACATCAAATTGATCAACATCACAGAGATCAACAAGTGGATGGTGACTTCAAGTTTAAAGTTGAAAACTGTTAAATTCACGGAAAGAATGATAGAAAGTCGATTGCCCGAATTATAGAGAAGATTTTTCTAATTTGAAGCAAATGAGATACCCGAGGCTCCCGAGATCTTAGTAAATTTTTTGGGAAAATGTGTTCAGTGCGTTGAAGCGGAGAAAAGAAGTTCGTCAATGCAAGCTTAAAACCTTTTTTAAATGTTTTTATTATTAGAAATTAAAAAGAAATTGTAAACGGTTGACATTATTTTTATGTAACCGAAATATTAGGAAGTTGGTTAGTCACCAACGAGAAACTTTGATGAAAATGTATAAATATAGTTTCAAAAGACTGAGAAAGGGCTTCAGAAATTTTGGAGAGAGTCATTTTTTTGTAATATCAGTTTTGAAATACATCAGAATATTGATCACAAACGAGATTTTGGATCCTGCAACTTTGTAGCTATGTGTCTTCTCCCTGTTTAGTATACTTTGTTGAATTCTTCCTCTAATGTTTTCTCTAACAAGTAATCAATTTGAAGTTATATACATTGTTGGTTTATATTTCAGATTGGTTTGGATGTCAAATGATTTACAGTTTTTCCTCTTAAATTACTTTANNAAACCTCGTTTTTCTTTCATCACTGTTTATTGAAATATAAGATTCTTTCTGGATTAAATCCTTATATTTCTATGTAGTGTTTATTTGTTGTTTATAATTCTGGAAATTGTTACAAAACCAGGAAACGACCTTGAATGTGTTTAGATTATTGTTTTAGATTTTAAAATTGTTTTCCTTGATCTCATCTCTGGAAATCTGAAGTAACAAACTGATTAAAATCCATTTATAAACAACTAAAGTTTTATCATCCATGACTGTCCCCAGTAGCAGACAACCCAACGTTGAACCGGGCCTTCAGGATCAAACCAGTATTGCCCTGAGTTTATTTAATACTATTTTACAAACAGCGACTAACAGGGTTGAGTTAGAATGATCATGGGCTGCTATTGAGCGAGACGTTAGCATCCAAGAACAACAGGAAGCAAGACAGAGACAGTTGAGAAATTGAATCTGCTATGATCTTTCTTTGATTCCTTATTCCCAAATATTTTCTTTAAATCATTTACGGATGACTTGACGGTATGTTTTATAGCCTTAAAATATAAACTCAGGAACAACATCTTTTTGGCGTCGTTGTCGGGGAACGAAGAAACGAATCTTTTCCCTGGGAAGAATGACATTGACATTTTCTGTTTTTGATAGTGAACAAGAACAGAAAACCTTCGAAGCCTATTATTTTTTGCTTGGCGACTCCACAATAACTAAACTGGCTAGTAGCTGAAAGAACACCAGAAAAAACCTGGATAGCAAGCATGACTCGCCAGACTTCGATCTGGAAAAAAATTTAAAATTGCGAAAATCACTAAAACAAGTCTTTTTGTCCACATATACTATAGATCAACCTGACTTTACGCAATCACACTCATCGGAAACTCTAGAAAGATCACTTTCACTTCACCCCTCATTTGATACTTTCTCATTTCCTGAAGTTTCTCCTCCAGATTTCCGAGAATCCTCCTCACACTGTCCAAACTTCAGTCCCAAATCTAACCATGGTTGCACAAGGAGGTGTTGGAGCTGGAGGTGGTGCCCCTGGAGGTGGTCAAGCACTGCTTCCCGGGATTTTCGCTAAAGTGGTTGCTAGATATGCTCCCCTTTATCTTTATGTTCCTCTTCATGATCTCCCTGAGAATTATATGAAAAGTCTTCCGAAATTTACAGGGGAAGGTGATTTGACTGCCCAAGAACATATAAACTTTTTTTATCAATTTGTTGACATACTTGGAATAGAACATGAAGATGTTTATTCTAGACTACTTGTTCAAACTTTCGAGGGACAGGTGAGGACCTGGTTCCGATCCTTAGCAGCTGGATCTTTAAGATCCTATGAAGAACTTGAAAGTGCATTTATTAGACAATGGGGAGAGAGGAAGGATCACCTCTACTACTTAACCGAATTCGGAGCCCTTAGCAAGAAAAACTCTGAGTCAGTTCTAGAATTCACACAAAGGTTCAATAAGTTGTACAATAAAATTCCAGTTGAGGTTAAACCTTCACAACCTGCAGCAAAAGTGACTTTTGCTGGAGCTTTTGACCCCAACTTTGCTTTATTATTGAGAGAAAGGAGATCAATAGATCTCACAAAAATGCATGATGATGCGCTCGAGATTGAATCGAATATGATGGCATCAGGGAAGCTTAAAGCAAAGACTGAAACTAGAAACAAAGAAAATAAAAAATTTAAAGAGCAAGGTGGACCTTCAGGGTCAAGAAAATCCTCTGGAGATAGAATAGAAGAGATGGCTAGGGTCATTCGAGAACTTTCAAACAAGATCTCGAAAATGGAACTAGAGAAATCGAAAAGAGATAATTTCCCCATAAAAGATTTTCGAAGAAATCCTGAACCTCAGGGACCATAGAAAACAGTTAAAAATGAAGATCAAAAAATCTCAACACCCTTTAAAAGCGAAAACTATATTGGAGAGGAAGATTTAGGAGATTTTGAAGAAATTGATGAAGATATTAGCAACCTTGGTGATGATAATAAATCCCCTTTTTTATCTAGACAGGATTACGAAGCATCTTTAAATAAAGAAAGTACATCGGAAGAACATGTTAACAATAATATGACTGATGATTTCACATATCAAAATATTACAGATGATATTATTGTTGAACTACAGGAAAAATATAA
>CBVK0100933056.1:0-16155 GCA_900067695.1 Picea abies | reverse complement strand
GAATGGAACGAAACCAAAGCTAACCTATGAGGAATGGATCATAATGATGGAATATGATGATACATGCCAACTGGACCCCACAATGCCTCTCAAATACCCCCGTACTCGCTATGACCTCCATCTGGCTACTCTGGTCATCATAAGTCTCTGCCCTGTGATGATGTCCCAAAGTGGGGACATTACAGTCCTCCCTGCTAGAAAATTGCTTGTCCTCAAGCAATAGCCAAATCCACTCAACTAAAATGCCAGGATCCCATGTCCACCTGTGGGATACACCGTAGAACCCCTCGAAAGAAGAACAATAGTTCACTCCACCCCCTAGATCCCATATCAGGAAGTGAACTGCAATACTCTGTGAAGCACAGTCCTGAAAGATATCAACATTGTGAACCTCCTGCATATGACACATGGTCTCATCTCGAAATGAGTCTGTCCTCCAAATCTTTACCAAGATCCACACGACTTCCATCAACTTCACATATTGATGTCCGACCGAGGTGATGCCAGACCTCCATGAGGCACCCACAAGTGATGCACTCCTCTCGACACTGAAGATCAATGAAAAGTTAGAATAACTTTCCCCTGCAATGGTCCACTTTCCCCTGTCAGTCAATGAACTGCTCAATCCTATAATCCCTGGGTCCCATTCTAACCTCTGTCGCATATCCTCATGCTGACACTGCACTGCTCTGACGATGACTGTCTTCCCCCTGCATACATCCTGAATCCTCCTCTTCGGGATCCTCAAACTGAAATACCTATGACCACTGGACCTGCTGTCCAGAAACTGTATCTGTATAGGCGTCTCTATAGAAGAAGTACCTATCCAAACATTTCCATGCCCTATCATAATGATCAAGTGGAAGGAAAGGTCTCACCTTATAGAACAAGTACCTGCAGACCCACTCCAAACCAAACCAAGGTGGAGTGTGTGGATTTCTGGTGCAACCTGGGTCAACATGAACATCGTGCTGACAAAACAGACTCCTGGGTCCCATAGCAAACTTGGAATTTTATCACTTCCAATCTCCTCTGACTGCTTCTGTGTGAGACTAATCACTATCAGAAGCCCTCTATGCTCATCTTCTATCCTCCTCATGCTCTTTTCAATGATAAATGTGTCAGAAAAGGATAACAAACATATATATAGATGACTGTAGGACTGGGAGGTGTCACATGATTTGGTCAATCCCAAGGATTTGACCATAAGCTCTTCCATTGGTATCCATGATAGATTCTCTCCTATGGTCATCACCGAAACCCAACCATCCAATACAACTGGAAGTAACCCATCTGACTACTGGTCAACCAACCTCCCTATCTCATCTCTCATGCAACTGCTGAAATGGTGAAGGTGATCCCCCACAACTATGTGTTGTTGCAAATGAGTGACATATGCATACTCCCCTAGGTGTGTCTCCTCCCTGCAAGGAACTATACCCCTTTGAATCTCATCATACATCTCGACATGTCTCTGTGAACTATCACTCATCACTATATGCTTTGGCATACTCATGTCGTCTCCCATAGACTCACGCCACATCATAGATCTGGGGTGTGCTGCTGGATCAACCTCTACATGGAGGTCAACCATTCCCAAGATAGAAATGGAAGTGTCCCCCATCAACTGGTGCTCCTCTGCTATATCATCAACATCCTCTATCAACGTGACTAACTGATACATCTGAGTGTCCACTGAGATAGATGAAGTGGATCTCTAATGGATCTCCTCAAGAGACTCATTTGATCTAGACTCTGATTCTTGAGGAGCGGCCTGTGTGCCTCTCAAGAATCCTCGAGTGCTCTCCAACTCTTGAGTGAGTCGGTCTATATCCAACTCCTGCTCCCTCAGAGCCTCATGATACATCTCACCAACCCTCAGTAGATAATCCTTGTCTGTCAACAACTGTTGGTAGTCAGTCCTCATGATAGACACTCTCTCCCGGAGAGTGTGAAAATCATCCCTGGAAAATCCTCCATCGGAGCTACCTTGTGCCACTGATGCTCTCCAACCATAATCTGCCATCACTGCATGCATTTCATCAATATGTCTAGTGGCTGCCCTGATCATAGCCTCACTAACTCCCAACTGTGCTACTAAGTGGTGTGACTCCCGATCATAGTCATGATAGGGTACCCCCTCATGCCTCTCACTGCTAGTGCCATCACTAACAACACTCTCTGCAGAAGATAAAGTGATGAACTGCCTGTTGTCTACTATGCCACTAGGTACTCCTGTATGCCACTGCATCCCATCACTAGATGCCATCTCCCCCTGACTCACACTGTATCCTGTATGAGCAGTTGTATCCTCCTGTGCACTCAACCTGCTACTATCATCTGCGCCTGGATCCCATATAGTTGTATCTAGACACATGCTATCATCATTCTGAATGCCAAAGAGTGCATCCTCATCAATGCAGACTGATCCTGGAAGTAAGTGCTCCATCCACCTTTCAACCTCTGCCATCTTCTCAACCACTGGAGTCTCCAATAGCTATGACTCCATCTCCTCTGACTGACCTGTATGTGTGGGGTCAACTACATGTACGTCATGTACCTCCTCCTGGATATGTGGGTCTATCTGTCTATGGTGTGCATCGCTCACACTAGGCCCATCCATCATACCTGACGTGCCACTGATCTCCTCATATGACGTGGCTATCATGGGTGTCTGAACAGGTGTTAGATGTGTCACGCCCCCCATAGGAAGCTCATCATCTCTAGGTGCTAACATGTGTGACTCCTCACTAGTGTCACCACTCTGTTGAGACATAAGGTCATCAATGGTATGTCACATGTCTGCTGAAACACTAGTGCCATCGTCCTGTCCATCCAATTGCCTATCCACTACACAAGGGTCATCCTCCTCCTCAAGCGTGCAAGGATCACTAGCCTCTGTGCACGAGTCATCATCACTATCCTCTAAGGTAGAGTCACTATCACTAGCCTCTGTGCAAGAGTCACTATCATCATTGGACTGTTATGAATTCTCATCATCACTATCATAGTGTACCTCAATGATATGCTTCTTACCCTTACCCCTACACCTATGATCTGGTTCCCAAGGCACCTTGCAACTGTAGCAAAGTTGCGTGCTCCTAATGGGTGTGGGGTTTCTCTGTGCTTCCTTCCATCTAGTTGCTCTGGCTCTACCCCCCTCTGCTATGCTGGTCCAATATGTCATCTCATCTTCGCTCAAACTGGGGTTTTTCATGGATATAAAAGTACATGATATTCTATTTCACAACTCACAGTTATTCCAACAAAATCTATAGACCCCATCTTTCCTTATAGAAGATCCCTCAGGCTGACAGGAGTCTAAGCTCTGATACCACTGTAATGATCCAAAGCCATTATGCAAGGATCATCACTGTTTTGGTGTCTTCTTAAAACTTTTTCTGAGTGAGGTATTTCGTCAAACACTTTGTTGAGCTACCTTTTAGATGTGTTTATATGTGTGTATGCAGCAAATAATAGAAAGAGATAACCATGGAACATACCTCAACCATACGCAATAAGATAGACAAGACAAAACATCTCAATTCTTCTTTATTCATAAAATAGAGAAACCTGCTACAATGAAGATGTTGATCTGGAATGCTCAACAGATGGCTAAGAAGATAAACAATAGATAAGAGCTGCTACAAAATGCTCCCGCTAATACAAAAGATGTCTCCAAAGGCTGAATGATAAATGAAGATCAATACAAGTAGATCTGAATGCCAAACTCTCCAGCTGAAGAATGCCATGCTCCAATAGAAGGATGAAACCCTCAATAACTCGTCCCTGCTGCCAAAAGTGTCCAATCACCCTAATAAATATGCCAACTGATAGATCGGGTGATGGTAAAATCAACCCAGGTGATCGAATCTCCAAGATCCCTCTTAATCTCTGTAGATATGAAATCCCCCACTGAATGGTGCACCCCATCGGATGACTGAAACCCTAGATAATTCGGCCCTGCTGCCAAAAGCGTCCAATCACCCTAATAATTATGCCAATTGATAGAGCCGGTGATGGTAAGAAAAACCCACGTGACCGAATCTCCAAGATCCCCCTCAATCTCTGTAGATTTGAAATCCCCCACTGAATGGCGTTCCCCACTGGATGACTGAAACCCTAGATAATTCGGCCATGCTGAAGGAGGCCTCCAAATGCTCTAAAACTCTCCATAAATATAGATTGGGACACTGCAAGTCACTAGGTAAAGTCTCAGGGTCAGATCTGAAGTGTAACCCCTCCAAACGGACTAGATCTGGATCTCAAAAACGCCCTCCTTCTCTTCAATTTGCCCCACTCCTCAAGAAATAATATGAGCCATAAAACTGCTCAGAAAGCACTAGATCTGATTTCCAAGGCCCTGCAATGAAAACCCAAGTGATAAAATCCTCAACGACTCTGCCAATCTCCTACAACGAATCTCTCTCCAAAGATGGTGCACCCCTCTTGCTGGAATCCCTCAACTGGTGCGCCCTCTCTTTATCTGCACATGAAACTGATGTAGAATCCTCCTACAATTGAGTAGATATGGAACTAGAATGGTGTGGGAGAGTATTTCATCTCCGAGACCAAGCTTGGGACAAGATAGGTGGAGAATGGAACGAAACCAAAGCCAACCTGTGAGGAATGGATCATAATGATGGAATATGATGATACATGCCAACTGGACCCCACAATGCCTCTCAAATACCCATGTACTCACTATGACCTCCATCTGGCTACTCTGGTCATCATAAGTCTCTGCCCTGTGATGATGTCCTAAAGTGGGGACATTACAATCTCCCATTGTAACAAGGCTTATCACAGTCCCGAGCCAAACCCTTGATGAAAAAGGCATCCCCCTGAAGCCAATAAAGTTCTAATACCAAATGTAAATTCTAACCTTGTACAATATCTACTGCAAACTGATATTCAGAAAAGCAAAGAAAAGATACAATGGCAAATACAAACATTACACAAAGATTTTTTACCTAGAAACCCAAACCGATAAAACCATCATATATTATATTCATACACTGTTATTACATTGTTTACAATACAATATACATATAGGAGCCAACAACATCCAAAACCCTAACCCAATGACCTGGATTAGTCCAAAACCCTAATTCCTTAACCGGAAATAGAAAACCATAGGCAAAAACCATGTGTCAAAAAACCACCTAAATATCATATGGTCCCGGAAATATGTCGACCTAGAAATATGTCGTCCCAACGAAAATATGTCGTCTCAGCGGAAATATGTCATCCCGGAAATATGTCGGCCCTGAAATATGTCGGCCTGAAATATGTCGGTGGAAATATGTCAAAGCACCTTCACTAATCCCTCCAAGTTAACATATTGGATTGTTATTTTTCTAGGTTTGCATTGCCACTAACACATCATGAGAGACCATCATTAGATTGCACTCACCCTAATATTAAAACCCTCGTAGCCTACACTAACGGAAGGTGTTGTAATTTCAAGGATAATTTAAAGTATATATAATTAATTTTATAAATTTTGAAAAAAATATACTAACAATGGGTTCTCTACAATTATACAATTTTTTTTCATCATCAATATACTCAACAACTACACTAAAGGAGACATATACCTTATATTTTTCTTGAAAAATAATGTCATTCTAAAAACTAGGTTGAATAATTCTTCCAAATTAAGTTGAATATATATGGGTCTCCCCTTGAAGTAGCTAGTCATCTATATTATTGAGATTGTTGGGTCTTACTTGATGTTTAGGCCCTCTAATCATAGTGAATGATTTACCTTATTTATCATCCATGGATTATGAGAAAGTATTATAAAATTATCTACACAAATTTCATAATATATATATAGTGTGTGTGTGAGAGCCCACCAAAAATAATATGGGTATTGAGTTATTTTTTCAAAATTACATGAGATAAAAATAAGAATCCAACCATAATAATATTATAATGGTAAAATAGGTTTTACTATTGCATTAAACAAAAATACTAATAGGAAAAATTCTAATGGATTCAGCCCTCTCAAAAAAGCCTAAAGGCATTTTAATTACACAAAGTCGATCACTTAAATCTTAAATCTGGAGTTCCAACAACTTTTGTGAAAAAAAAATTATGAAAATAAAATATGTAGTAAAAACTCCAAAAAGTAGAACATTTAAACTAGTAAATAACCTATAATGTTACTGAGCTTGTTAATCCAGGTTTCTGAGCTTGTTAATCCAGGTTTCTGAGGTTTCTGAGCTTGTGGCTGGATGTCGTCCTATTCTTTTGAGGGGAGGTCCAATTTCTAGATCAAGCAACTCAGGTTTCTTGTCTACCAATTCCTTCAATGCTTCCTCCTTAGCATCCAGAGCCTCATTATCTTCTACCTCGATCTCCGCCACACTACACTTGTTGCATATTTGACACGGTTTCCCTGGTTCTCCACGAAGAACAGAACAATGACAGAAATGAGTATAGTTCGATGAAATTGTTTGCCGGCAAACGTAACACATTGTGTTTCCACACCTGCATTTCAGCTTATTGCACCCATCCATCTTTATTAACTCGGCGTGGCAAATGTTACATTCTCTAATCACAGCTTTTGTCATCCTCTCTTCAACTTCCCTACGAAGAGCAGTCTCAGATTTTTCCTCAACCTCTTCACAGCGTAATGGTAAGTGACTCGGCTTCTTACATTTGATACAGGAAGCCTTTAAACATTTAGGGTTTGGACAGTCCAAAACTTGTACACACTTGTCTATTTCATATGGAATGTTACAGAATGGGCAATAAACCAAGCCTTCAATTTTCGCTTCAACGATAGCTTGTCGGGCCTGACGATCTTCATATCTTTCAATAACATCATTTGGAAGAGCTCTCCTAATCTCTGGCAAAGGAATTGTCTCGTTGCAATAATCAACCATAGCTATGCAAGATAGAGACTCGTGTGCTTTGCGATCTCCATAAATGATTTTTTCAATCCTCATCGTTATACATTTGAAACAAATCCGATGCCCATTTCGACACTGTACCATATTTTCAAATTGATGTTTCCACAAGCAACAACGACATTTGATAAATGCTGCCCCTGGTCCATCGATTTCTGCCTCTAAATTCTTTGGAGTCGCAACTTTTTCACCAGTTATTTCATCAAAGTCGCCTGCTACATTAATTATCGCCATGCCCTTCTCCTTTAGGGAATTATTAAGATGTTCCATGAAAGCTTCTCGGATCCTCCTTTTAACTCCTACTCTCAAGACTTCTGAAGGTCCATCGTCTGACGAATCCAAAGTTACCACCATTCCATCGGTAGAATTAGGGGCATAGTCTGAAGAAGAAGAACTCGCGGCCATATTTCCCAAACTCAGTGAAGATTTCTTGAATAATTTGCTTGAAATTCCACCGGGCCCGTTCAGTCGGATTAGTAAAATCTATAATGCGAGTTCAGTTCTTCCGCACATCAAGTGTAGGTTAAAATAAACAAAGACGATACTGATACGTAAATAAATAGAAGTCGACCGACGGCTTTCAGGCCGACAACAATCATGGGTTGCCTGATTTGAAAAACGTTCATAACAACACTCATAACAACACTCATGTGTTCTTGATTTGAAAAACTCGATATTCCTTGGATTGCCACCGAGGACACCAAGTCAACATGCATTAACAAGAACATGTACATGTTCTTAAAAATGCGCACACGTTGCTATGAACAAGTATGTTCCTAGGAACACACATGCACTTTAGGAACATGTGTGTTCTTGTGAACCAATTTTATAAAATCCCCACGAATGATCTATTTAACCAATAGACTGTACCACACTTTCTTGAGTGAAATTGAGAAAAAATGGAAGAAGAAACAAATCAATGCCCTCACTACAAAAGACTTAACATGTTGAACCCATTTAAATTTTTTTCTTTCACACAATAAACTTAATAATAAGCAACATGCTAATTTATTCATGCATTTAACAATGTATACAAAATTTGTGAATTCATTTCTAAATTCACATAAGATAAATATAATAAACATGATAAATATAATAGAAAACTTATCTTTAAATAGATAAACTAATTGGATGTGTACAAGGGACATTCCTCCCAAGGATAGGTGTCATTGTTCCATTTCTCTCGGCAACTGGCCTCCCCCAAGTTGAGGCTATGAGTCCACAAGGAGGTCTGTCCCTCTTGGTTGTCCACTCTCCACATTTAGCAACCCAAAAGCCAGGTTCTACTCCAATAATAGTTCCATTCCACCAAATCCCTTCCCCTCAACCTGCACAACACAAGGAATGGGATCCCCCTTCTTTTCCACGTAATCTCTTGGGCCTTCCCACTTACCTCCATGGCTATGACACATGGTTGTCTAGGAAATATCATAGTTGAGGACTCCAAGAAGTCTCATCTGCTTTAGAAGTTCTCACATTTGATATCACACATTCTATGAATTGAAGTGTTTATTTCTTTGATGTTGATGAGTGATCATGATGATGATATATGTAACATGTCCATTAATTAGAAAAATAAATAAATACACATGTCTCATCCATATTGAGTTGTATAGTGCAACTCACTTCTATCGAAGCAAAGAGAGTATCTACTCTTAGTGTATTTCCAAGATATTTAGTATTGTCCCAAAGAGTCAAGATCTCTTTACAATTTTCCACATTCCAATATTAGAAATTTAGTTTTTTTCTATGCCTAGCCTAGATTTTTCATATTTTTTAGCTTCAATTGTAAACTTACCAACCTTCAGTTTATATTTGAGTTATCAAGTTTCTTCCATGATAGCTTCATAATAATGGTATTGAAAACACTTTCCAATCCTCGTGGGGTAGCATCAATGATGATAGAATTTCTTGAATGCAGAAAAGTTGTAAATGAGAGGTAGTGCAACTACTAATCTTTAATACTTACATGAAAATATCTCGGCTTCTCGAAATATTTAATCAAAGGATCCCTTGACGATATAAATTTTTAAGAATATGTCAAGCTTTATGAGCAATATCATATGACATGGCTATTAGATCTTGATAATTATACAAATGAATCTATAAATGATGAGGAGCATGCAAGTCATGTTGAAAACTATAAGGATGAAGTCAATAACCTAGTATATAGCTTGAATACTGCAAAATGTATTCATCACAAAGTGTTACCTAATATCTCAAACATACCTATTCATACTTCTTATTGAAGCATGCTAACAACAATATCTATCAAAGTTGTTGAAGGTATGAATTCTCCAATTTTTTCAATATTAGTTAATGTCACTAATGCAATATTAAGAGCTTCCCTATACAATTCCCAAAAGGAAATGTAGTTCATAGCAGTGACTTATGTAAAAATAATTTTCTAAATAACATAATTAGTGACTTATGTAAAAATAATTTTCTAAATAACATAATTTTATTTTAATTATTCTACTCCATATAATCATAAATAATGTTTGAGAGATGGAACATTCTCATCCTATAATACAACATCATGAGGTACAACCAAAGGAATAGGCCTCCTATCCCATGATGCCACAAACATTTCACACATAGAGAAATCATGCATTCTTGCTGACAAATATAAATCACAAACTCAATTGAAAATGCCAACAAAATATAAAGAATCGTTGAAACAAGAGAATTAGTGATTGAGTTTGACAAAGGGTTGATATTTAGTGATGGACCAAAACGTTGCAATTAGAATAAGTCTAAGTTTTAACCTTATGCAAAATATTAATCCTTAGCTAGAAACAAACCAAACCCTCACACTTCTCTAAAAGTGATCATGAAATGAATAGTTTTAGTGAATACTTGAGTTCCTAGATATTCTTTTACCAATAATTTGTTTCAAGAAAATACCATATTTAATTACTCAACTCAACGAGATGATATAGGTGTAATATATTACCATGTTTAGGGAGTTATGATACTTTCTTATCTGTTGGTTTCTTATGGAAGATATAATTATGAAATATACATTTGATTAGCACACAACTTAAAGTATGGAAATGATTTAATCTTACTAGGTTTAGACTATATTAACTGCACTTTCCAAACTAGACTCAACCAAACTCTAACGAGACTATGCTACTAGAACAAATCGCTCCACTAGTTTTGTAATCGATCTTCTAGTGATTCTCATTTAGATTCATTTGCAGACCTATGTGTGCGGGGATAGGATAACCTTGGTGGAAAATGAAGGTAATAGAGAATGAGTGACGTCTTGTATAAATTATAAATTTATAACATTCTCATTTCTCAAATATAATATAAACTCTACAGGAATAAGAATCTGTGTATCTTCAATCCACTTGTTCACTTATAATAAAAATATTTATTTTTCTTGTGAACATTGTATAATCTTCTAAGGACACACTTTGAGTTCACGATATTGAATTTCAGCATGCAATTTTAAAGTAGAGAAAAACTAAATCAAAACTTAATAGTAGTTAAGTAGGATACTTTCAAGCAATCTCTTTGTGCATCTGAATGGATGTAAAAGCATACTTAGCTCATAGTTGAATAATGAAATCAAATTCCCTCAATCAATGGCAGGACAACAACATGCCATGTTTGTTAGAGATTTCTCTCTATGTAGTCCAAGATACTTAGTAGTGATAATATGAATTTCCTCAATGATCAGCGCAATTTGAAGCGATTGGAATATTCACATGACATAGTCATGATGGGAAAACAAATTTTTTGATAGTCAATGTGAGAATAGGATTGACAGATAAATATTCTAATTTCCTATTCTTAGCAAGAACTTTCAACTTGGGTTCAAGATTGGTAGAGTTTCCAATTCTCATGCATGAATAAAATTGATTGTGCAGATAGTTTTGTCCACTACGTGCATAGGCATCCTGGTGGCAAACCCACTCAATATAATCAACCTCCTGAACATCAAGGCCAAGAATTTTCCAATCAAATCCCACACCTTCTAATTCCACTCTCCATTTCAAATCAACTGCAAGTTTCTCAGAAACCCTTGAACTTCTAGTGAAAAGGGCCATGCATGGATCTCGCTCTAGAATTTTTTTATACATGGTGCTACCTTCATAGTTGAAAAAATCTACACATTTAATAGGAATTCCACACTCAGTAAGAAGGATTAACATTTTCTCCATTACTATGCTTGGAAGATTGACAACATTGATAAATGAATGTTTTATGTAGAGGAAGTAAATAACTAAGGTTTGTTTTTACACACAAAGTAGACATATCAAAACTGGCATTGCAAAAGAATATTTACTTCCTAAAAGTTATTTCAACCTCAATTAGTTTATTTAGTCATCTGAGATAAATTTTAATATTATAATCAACCAAATCATATATTTTAAATTACAAAATTATGTATAAAATCTACAAAACCATTTTTTTCTTCTGCATATTTGTTGATGACATAACAACACTAAAAATGATCCAGATTATTTTGAGAATGACATGAAGAAAACAATATAACTGATAGATAATAAGGAAATACACAGAGATAATGCAAACAACACATAAATATAGTGAAAACCAACTTCTATTAATGAACAAGAGAGAAAAACATTGTAGAATGGGGTAGCCTATCTCTAAAAATAAAGAGATGTTGGCTATGATTCATTTGCAACAAGATTTACATCACACTCCATTGCATTCTTAAAGGGCCTCCTTCACCTCAATTGTATATGAGAGAGTAAGAGGAGAACAATTCCCATGATGCATGTGGGATAAATTGGACTAAGTTTATAAAATTCCATAGGCATATAAAACACTAGGAATTCTCAAGCGGCCACCCATTCTAGTACTACTCGAGCCTAAGAATTCTTAATTGCAGGGTTCTAATGGAATCCAGTGCAATAATGCTATGTTTTAGGCATGCACCTAAGACCACTAGGAAATCATTACCTGATGTCTGTAATTAACAAATGAAGATGTCATTACATTCCATTCCCCATCAAAAGGGTGAATATCATGGTTTATCAAAACCACAGGCTCGAAATGGTGATTCAGTAGAAAAGGTGGATGGCCACCGAGATCCATCTAGATCATTCCTCCCCCTTTAGGAAGAAATAGTACCCATTGCACCAAGTTCCCTTGGAAAACAGGGAGACTTCTGCTAAATCTGAAGCTTGGTGCACTGCTTGCCTTTCTAAAGAAGTTTTCCTTCTTAGCTTGTTGAAGGTTGTGATGAACTTGTTGTTGGAGGGGTTGGATCCATTCAACCAATATAGCTTCAAGATCTATCTGAGTGTGGGAGGACTCTGTTGGTGAAGATTCAACATGAAGAGTATGAAGGGTTATGTTATAACCTTTCTTGACTAGGCAGTGTGGAGACACCCATGTAGGTGCAACAAGAACATCTTGGTGCTCTTCTACAATATTGGACATTTTCTTATGATGTATAGAAAGGTCTTGGGATGAGGCTGTAGTGGTTGTAGTCTCCTTCTTTTTTCCTTTTAAACAGAGTTTTAAGAGGCTAAACTTTGCATTATGAGAGATTACTTTGTGGCATTGTTTTGGTTGGAAAATAGTCAGAACTACCTTTGGTATCCTGTATAGTTGACCTCCCAGAGTAACAATGAAACTACAGGGTTGAGACTCATAAAAAACATGATGCCTCCACATATATGTCTGTACTAATTGAAAACAACAGACTTCTAGTGGGGAAACATCACACAATACCTCATCTTGAAGGGATTAATGTTGTCAGACATGAGACACTGCTGGCTGACACAAAGATATTTACCCTGGTGAAGCCACCAGTTGTTGTATGGTTGTGGGTGTGGTGTTGTTCCAAAATAAAAATTCTTGAAAACCTCTGCTAAGATGATGTTCTTTTGGAATCCACTATCAACAATAAAATGTAGTGGGGTCCCCTTCACCTACATATGTGAATGGAAGAGTCGCTCCTCCTCCTCAGGATCTTCTTCTGGTTGTTTTGTTGCAGTTGCAACAGTAGCAGTGGGTTATGCATCAATGATCTATCTCCTTTTATTATTTTCTGAATCAGGGTCCAAGTTAGGGTTCAAATCTTTCTCTTTGAGCTCAGCCACCAATGACTGTATTGAATGAAATTCATTAGTGTTGTGCCAAGGGTTGTTATGGAACTCTCACCACTTTCTGGTGTCTTTCTTATACTTCTCATTACCCTTATTTTCTTGCATGTGGTACTGGCTCTCTTGAGGTTTTCCTTCGTTTCTCTATCCTTCATTATTTCATTTATAAATTCCTTTACCATGCTTCTCCCACTTACTCTTCTGCTTGAATTTCTACTCAATTTTGACTGCATATCAATAAGCAACTCCCAATGAGGAGATGTCCAATAAATCCATGTTTTTTTGGATGCACATGTGTAGATCACTGTGATGCTTCAAAACCAAGTGTTTATTGAAGTCTTTGACACCCATATTTGAGCATAAGGTATGAAAGATGTTGGTGTACTCTGGCACCGTCTCGTCTCTTTTCTGATGCTGAGTTTTCCATGTCATGTATTGGTCATCATAGTTTCTGACATAGTAGAAATCCTCCTTTAAGGAATATAAAAAGGCAACCCAAGTGGGTTCTCTCCAAAATAGTGCAGATTCATCTATGGTGTACCTCTCCCAGTAACATTTCCACCAAGATTTAAGGAGCGCAAAGGTGATCTTTTCACTATTTGAAATTGTTTGGATAGAGTAATAAACTTCTAGCAGGTTCAACCATTTTTATAGAGAATCTTCCTATATCTGGCCTTCAAATAAGGGGATATCAAAATTCACTTGTACCTTTAAGGGTGTGGCACTTGCAAAATGGCTTCTTGTCGAAGATGCCTTAGTCACTGCCATCGATATTCTTCAAAGGATCTAAGAAAAGTTATCCATCATATTGTTCCTTTGTCGCATAAGGGATTCCTCGAGCAATGTCTTCAAAGGATATCCTACTTTTTCATCTCTCTTTTCTTCTTCCATGGGAGGTTGCTTGGGCTAGAGAGAGTAGTTTTCCTCAAGCCAAACTAGCTCGAAACCCAACTCTTTATACCCTGACCTCATCAGGGACCTGCTTTGAGAAATGATAAGGAGCAACCTGCTCTGATACCACTGATCCATATTATTTGGAGAATGACATGAAGAGAAAAATATAACCAATATATAATAAGGAAATACAAAGAAATAATGTGTAGAACACAAAAAATAGTGAAAACCAACTTGTATTAATGTACAAGAGAGAAAAAAATTGTAGAATGGGGTAGCCTATCTATGAAATGAAAGAGATGTTGGCTATGCTTCTTTCGGAACAAGGTTTACATCCCACTCCATTGCATGATTAAAGGGCCTCCTTCACCTCAATTATATATGAGAGAGTGAGAGGATAACAATTCCCATGATGCATGTGGGATAAATTGGAATAAGTTTATAAAATTCTGTAGGTGTGTAAAATACTAGGACTTCCTAGGCGGTCACCCATTCCAGTACTAATCTAGCCTAAGCATGCTTACCTATGAAATTTTAATGGGATTTTGTGCAATAATGCTATGTTTTAGGCATGTACATAAGACCACTAGGAAATCATTACATGATATATTTAATTAACAAATGAATATGACATTACATTACATTCCTCATAAAGGCTGAATATCATGGTTTATCAAAACCACATGCTCAAAATGGTGATTCAGTGGAAAAGGTGGATGGCCACTGAGATCTATCTGGATCAAAAAAACCCACATACATTCCCCACACATCACAAGGAGCATCTCCTTCTTTTTTGTCCAATACATCCAAAACTACTCGTGTTATTCAGTGTGTGCACAAAGTTCCAGGATATTATCTCAAGTTTCAACAAAGTTCTCCATGGTTTCTTGGATTTTTCTCAAGGATACTAACTTCCATTCATGGTTGGTTGGTCTATCATGGGATTGGATCCCTTTTTCTAATGTATAACATCTCAAAACTCTCCTGCACTACTTTTTATAGCATCTCTCCTCAACCCATTTGAATTTCCCTCATGCCAAATGGGTAGATAATTCCAACACAACTTCTCTTCCTAGATCCGAGAATGTAGGGGAGATAATTTGCTAAAATTAGGAGTTGGGGCTTGGATTGAGGAGTTTGTTTCCTCCACTCCTCTTAACTCCTTTTTTTTTTTTAAATTGGGTGAGGATTCAAGATAGCATAAAGTAGATGATTTAGGTATTATTTCAAGTTTCAACATAGTTCTCCTTGGTTTCTTGGATTTTTCTCAAGGATACCAACTTCCATTCATGGTTGGTTGGTATATAATGGGATTGGATCCCTTTTCCCAATGTCTAACATCTCAAAACACCCCTCCACTACCTTTTCTAGCATCTCTCCTCACCCCATTTGAATTTCCCTCGTGCCAAATGGGTAGATAATTCCAACATCTCTTCCTAGATCCAAGAATGTAGGGGAGACAATTTTCTAAAATTAGGAGTTGTGGCTTGGATTGAGGAGTATGTTTTCTCCACTCCTCTTAACTCCTTTTTTTATGAATTTTTTTTTGAAAATTGGTTGAGGATTCAAGATAGCATAAGGAAGATGATTTATGTATAAACCACCCATTAGACCCCCTCACCTTTCCCCTCTTGTAGTATTGTAACACCATGTTTCCCCTAGTCTATAAATATAACTATATTGGCCAGAGAAATATGGAAAAGTCAAAGGTGTGAATGTTTGTTTTGATGGAACTTTGAATAAAAGGTCGATCAATGTAAATTTTGTTATTTTAATAGAAATTGGATACGTATTGCATGGATGCTATGAAGAGGATGTGCTAAGAGAGACCACGATTGATAATGAAAAGGTGGTGGAGGGGACCCGGAATGGTTGAGTTAACCTCCACCGAACCAGTACCATGTTGGATTTAAATTTTACAAGATTAGAACAACCCTCTGACCAGGAATGAATTCTCGCCGAGCTAGTAGGTAGGAAGGACTTCTCAAGATTTAATGAGGGCATGGAGAAGACTTCCCATATGTAAGGCTTCTAGACCTGACCATGGACTGGGGAATTCAAGCCACATGAAATATTGATGAGGAAGGAAAGAAAGGAAGTGTGGTGTGGGAAGAGAGGACATGCGAAGAGTGTAGAGACAAGAGCTGAAGATCTTCGATTCAAAGAAGGATTGAAAGAGAAAAAGTGAGTTTTGATCATGGAGAATAGAAACAGAGCTAGGAAAAGGAGAGTAACCTTCATCCTTATCT
>CBVK0100933052.1:10512-22964 GCA_900067695.1 Picea abies | reverse complement strand
GCGTATAAAAGGGGGTATCTAGTTAAAATAGGGGTCTATTTTATTGGAAAGATGTATTGGGAGGGGGGTTCAATAAAAATATTTTGCAATGTATTTATCAATATCTAGTGAAATTAGGGGTATTCTTTAATATCTTGTGAACGTAGGTAGCTATGTCATAGATTCATTGAGTGAATACCCCATACCTCAGGTCTCGTAATCCTTGGGTGGTTCCTCATATCAAGGATATTGAGTCTTATGGATCTAACATGTGATTCACCGTTGTTGATATTACCTCTCTAGAAATTTCATCAGCATTAGCTAATATTTTTCAACCACTCCATCCTCATATGGAGTGAGATATGCCTACTCTACATGCACAGTTTGATGACTCTTTGCATTCACATGATTTCCTAGATACTGAGTTTCCTTCAAATAAGGGCATCTTGGATGTCATGGATTCCATAAATAATACTAAGGATGAGATGACACATATATTATCTTCTCCTGATTTGGAATCGATGAGAGCTAGAATGATGAGTCTTGATCCAGGACTGGGAGCATTTGTTGGGGCATCGAATAAACCTCCTAGAATTAACCTTTTTCTTCCGTGGTTATCTTTTTTGGAACTTGCCACTGATTTATTTACTTCCCCTTCCTTTGAATATTCATGTTTCATACCTCCTTCATGTCTTGATGGGCATCATAAAGGAGTTTCCATAGCTCACGAAACCACTCATGATGAGTATCTTCAACTGCGGAATTTTTTTACTACGTGGCATGGCCCTGGTATGGTGAGCCATATGATGCCAACAATTCCCATGAGTTCATCGATTATGAAAATATTCCTTCGACAGAGCCTTGCAACGAGATCTACTTCACCTGAATCATTATGATGCATTGTTCCCTGTACATAGGTGTGTGGTGTGAGTGTTTTTTTCTTTTCATATATCATATCCAAAAAATCCAAAAAAATTGGTTTTTGATACTTCACTATGCATTTTGAACCTGGAATCTATTATACATGTCTTGACAGGATTATGGGGAATCTTTTGCAAAGTTGGCGAATTCCACTGAACTTGAGGTACATGTTCTTGAACTGCCATACAAGGATAGGTTTTTCCCTACAATACCATGTTGCATTATTAATTGTCCATTTTTCTCTCACAATGCCTTAGGTTCGATCCCGTCAGGTTTTGACTTTAGCCACTCCATTTTTCATGTTGTAACTTTTACAATAGTTTCTACCCTCCATGGCTGACCTAGTTAGCATCTGATTTCCATTTGATGCCCATGCCACAATTTCCCATAAGCATGGTAAGCCTCCTATAGCCCCACCATGACTTGATGATGAGACTCATTTTGATCTCTTCATCTATATTCTGGCCATATCTTGAGGGGGTTCCTGACTTGTTATGTTGCTTTACGATCTCTTATCCATTTTTTTCTCACGTCATATACCATGTTTGCTCAGATCTTTCTTACCATTATTGCATTAGCCTTTTGACCATCTACCACTTGCATTATTTGGCCTCTAATTTGCACCCATATACCTATGGAGAGAGCCGCTACTAAGAGTGGACCTCACTTTCCAGTACCAGTTTGCATTCATTTTTCTTAAGTCATTTCCATGCACTTGTAACATAGAAGCATGTTATTAAGCCACTTGTTCTCTCTAGATGAGCTAACGTTTACCCATTTTTTGTGTTTATTAAACCATGAAAAATGAACTTGAGGAGCTCACTTTTAACTCTTTTCCATGCTTCTTAAAGCATGAAAAAGATACATTTCGAGTAAAATTTTACCTCTTTTTCAAACTCATAAAAAGACACAAAAAAGACACCTCACATGTATATTTTTAACTCTTTTTTGGGATCATTAAAAGTGAACAAAACAAAAACTATTGAGCACATTTTTATCTCTCTTTTGTGCTCATTAAATCATGAAGGAGACACTAAAAAACCAAAGAAAGAGTGGGTTTTTTTTACTATCGATCTATTTACGAAATGACAACATCAATCAAGTCTCTCTTGAACATGGAACCTTCTTGAGTTATCATCTTACAATTAGGTTATAGATTTCCTAGAATTCATCCCAGTAATATGAGTCACAGATACTCCTCTAGTTGGTTTAACCCAGAGTGAACCATCTATTGTTTTGTTTTCCTTCTATGTCATCCATCCCTGTGTCAATTGTACTTAGTGATTTTATCTCTTCAAATCATCTCTCGATGTATGTTTTATGTCGATTGATGGGGGATACATCAAGTCCCTCCTTCAACATATATCTTCATATCGACTTCAACACCTTATCTAGGAGAGGGATCTAGAAATCAACTAATACCTTGGAGCTTACAGTCCTCAATGACATGCCTCCTCACGATTTCTAGTGGGTTTGCATCATTGAATCATGATTGGTTGATTGATTCTATGAGTGTTCAACTTGAGATCCTCTATTCACACTCCCTATATTGTAATAGGTACCTTGGGGTCCATTTCCATCATTGGTGGGTCCCATCACATTTTTTAATGGTATACATTAATGACCGACAATTAGATGGTTTCTTCCATGCTCGACATTAGCTCATATATTCACATGTTGTATATTCATACCATTGGGGTTTGGGATGAAGACCTTGGGTTCGGGGCCACATCATTCCTTTACAACACCCCTCCCAAGTTGTGATGGAGTATATCACTTGCATATGAGTACTTTGAAGACTTTGGGGGAACTCTCCTTTGTGCATGTTATCTTCCTGATGTATGTGTAGTGACATAGATCCACATTGTATTTTCTCATGGATATGATCTCACTGATGACATGGATCCACCATGTATTCTTTCATGGCCATGGTCTTGAATTTCACTTCATGGATCCACAATGTATGGTGTTGGAAACCATGCTTTATTTCCTATTCCAAGCATGGGTATGCCTACCTCGAGGATGATCTATACATTTATTTATACATAGTGTTTTATCATAGGTACTCTTTTACCTCTGACCCTCTTTGCTCTCTCCTTGTTTTACCTCACATTGGTGACATTTTATTGTAATGAGTTTTATCCATCCATTCCTTTCCTGACCTCACATAATAGGGGTCATCTATTATAGCCTTAATTTCCACTCTATAATGTCAGGAGAAACACAACAAAAGAGGATAGTTGAGATACACTCTTCTTGTCAGGATTCAGTCAATTTTGAAGGGTGTCACTAGTCATACATGGAAAACAAGCAACATGTCTTGGGTCAAAAATGTACAACAAGTGACTGTGTCATTGGAAATCAGTGCACAACAGGTGACCTCCCTTGTAACCTTCTATATTTGTGGAGTTTTGAAGAGGTGAGTGAGGGATGAGTTGGTTCTTCATGGCATGAGCCTTGGAACTCACAAAATTTGAGTCTACATTGGTCTCTAGAATATCTATAAGCTCTCCCAAATCTATTCCAAGAATATATGAAAGGAAGGTTAGTCTTGAGCATGAAGGAGGGAGAATAATTCACAGAGTTATGTTGCCAAAATAAAAATGTGCTCTTCCATTCTAAATTAGTTGTATTCAGGTTTCCCAACTTGGTTTAAAAGTTGAGGAGGAGAATGGAGCAAGGGGAAAGGATGAGTGCATTTACACCTTGAGGCAATTGCATTGATGTATTTCTCTCATATTTATTAATATATCATTGGCTTTCCCCTATTGATGTTTTTATTTCATTCACAAATGTTTAGATCTAATTTGTTTTCACATAGATCAAGTTAGATCCAAGCTAGATCTAGATGATATTGTGTTTTCCTAATGCTATAGATATTTTGTAGATTGGTATTTTTTTTGTCTTGTGTGCAGGTAGCAAGTTGAAGGAGCTTGGAGTTGGATCTCCAGGACTACACTAGTCGAGGAAACATGAGGAAAACCTTCAAATGAAAAGGTATGTCACTCTAATATCTCTTAGCATAGAATAGGAAACATATTATTTGGATCTATGGAAATCCATAGAATTCTAGCCCATTATCTGTCTAGGATTAGTAGGCAGATCCTAGGGAGATCTTACTATCCAATTGGTGAGATTTTCTCCATAATTTCTGACCCATGAAGTCTTAACTATAGCTAAGTTATTTTCTAATTGTTCGTTGGTAATGATCCCATAATTTTTAATATTTTTGGGCCTTATAATTATTTTACAATATCTATTGTTTTTAGAAAAGCATCTCCTCTTTTCTCACAAATTCTCTCACAATCAACAATTGCCTCTTTTAACATATTTACTCTTGCTTCTCATCCTGCCCTTATTTGTTTTATTCTTCTATTCAAAGGAAATTGTTGTTGACTTATGTGATGATCACACAAGCTAGTAACTCATGGAATACAAGTTCTTACCTCGTTATTATAGAATCCTTCATCATGGTCAATTTTATTTTTCAAATATTCAGTAAAACGTGTAATCTATTGAGATAAATATTGTGTGTTGGTGCTAACCTACCATGCTTGTGAAATAATCTCAAGTGTTTTGTTGATATTCTCGGCATAATAGAGTCTTACTCCGCTCAATAATTGGGCAGTTTTTCTCACTCAAATTGAAGTTCTTAGTGTATTTGGGGGAATATGGTCTAACAAAAGTATGGCTAGTGGTTATGAAAACACTGGCTAGTGGTCCCTGTGATTTTCTACCTTTTTTGCTTCCAAAGATTGTTTTAGTGTATTTTTCTCCATTTTTTTGAAAAAGTCGGTGCTATTTATTGGGATGGCGTTGTTTTTGGCATTTTTTGTGCCGACCAAAACATGTAGGTGCTAAATTAGGCACCAATAGTGCCGAAAATAACGCCATATTTAACGTCTTATTTAGCGTCGGATGTGCCTAAATAGTTAATTAGTTGAGGTGTTGGGGGTTAAGTGGATAAGGGATTTGAGGATTATGGGATTTAGGAATTTGGGGTACATGGATTAAGGGTTAAGGGATTAGGGGTTAGGGATTAAGGGATTAAGGGTCAAGAGATAAGGGATTTGGCACTTACGGGTTATGTAGTTTAATGGTTAATGGATTAGGGATTATGGGATAGGGGATTAATGTTTAAGTGCTTAGGGCATAGGGGTTTATGAATTGAGATATTATGGATTAGCGTTTAAGTGTTTAAGGGTTGATTGATTAGGGGTTAGGGGATTTAGGGATTTTGTGTTATGGGATTAGTAATTAACCAAGGTTGAGGGCTTAAGGGTTTAGGGATTAGGGCTTAAGGCTTTAAGTTTCAATGGCTTAGGGGTTAGGGGATTTAGGACTTTGTCGAAACTCCCTTGAAATTTAGTGGAATGTCTTCCAACACACCCATCACCAATGTCATCCACCGATGCCACACAATGAGAATTGAATGGGGCCAATGTTGAAATTTATTCAAACTGTTCTTATATGCGTTGAAATTTGACATGGTTAGAATAGACACATGCCTTGACGGTATGTGAGGGTTTCAAGATTCAATGATTCCTGATGTGCCCGCATAATCTTTGAGATCATCCACATTTGTATCAATGTTCATCATGCAGTCTCATTGTCATCATTTGCCATTCACATCTACGAAATAATTTTCAAAACTCTATTGAAATTTCATGTAATGTCTTCCAACACACCCATCACCAATGTCCTCCACCAATGTCGCACGATGAGTAGTGAATGGGGCCAATGTTTAAATTTCTTCAAATTGTTCCTGCATGTGTCGATATTTGACATGGTTAGAATAGACACGTGCCTTGACGATATGCGAGGGTCTCAAGATTGAAGGATATTTCCTAACGTCCTCGCATAATCTTTGAGATCGTCCACATTTGCATTAATGTTTATCATGTAGTATCATTGTCATCATTCATCATAATTCCCATCTATAGAATCTTAAATAATGTTGTTAGTTGAAATCACAAAGAGATTTTGTTTTCACTTTACCTTGAAAACATAGAACAATCTACCCTTGATTGACTACATTCTCTACATAACACTTACTTTGAGAATATGTTATTTGTTAGGGGCCTTAATGATTATAATACAATCAAATTTAATCATTATATCTAGTGGACATGTCGCCTCGATCCACTATGAGATCCCATTGATGATGTCAAGGAATTTAAAGTCAAGTTGGCACAATAGCATACTACATGTTGATTTGTTGGTGATGCCACATAGAGGACTTGTTTAATAAGGATCAATCACATATTGTATAATAGTTGTGGGTCATAATTGAGATGGTCATGACAAGGAATAAAAAAAACTTTTGACAAATATCATTGCAAGTACCCATTTAATCACATTTAGAAATTATGAATATCTATTGTGAACAAGAATTAGGTCAATGCATGGATCAAGAGTCCCTTTCCCTAGCTAGAAATGGTCTCCATTGCATTGGAAGTAGAAATTATTTTCCTGTAGGCAATGGAGGTCAATATTGATGCATAAAATTTTAGTGTGTTATCCACAAAGTAATTTTTTTTCTCACTTGCTCAAATGTGAAATACTTGTACTATGCAAGGGACTTATAACTTGATTTGAAAATGTAGAATATTTATATAGCATTGTGTATGTGTGTTGAGTCATTTGATATATATATATATATATATATATATATTTGTCAAAAGGTGCTAGTGTATTGAACTTATGATCAATGTCAATTCGAGGATCCAATGAAGTTGTGATTTGCTCAAGCAAAGGAGGATTGTAAGGCTATAAGAGCTCAACATTTAAATTAGATGTTTGATTTGTTTAGGAATATAATGTCATGATTAATAGGAATTATGTCAATGATATTCATATAGGTTTTTATTAATGGTAGACTACCAAATGGTTGTGTTGCATCACACTAGGTTCCCTAGATCTGGATGAGTGCACAACTAGCAATGAAATATCTAGCATGGAGGTAAGCTTCTAATCCAAGCTTAATATACTAGTTGAGTGCCTACTCTAATGAGATAGTGATATATGTAATGTTTACTAAGAGACAACCCAATGTAAGGAGAATTCCATGATAATATTGTCCAAAATTTCGATGGGATCATGCATGAATAATTTCATAATGAACTGGGTTGTAGCATGTTGGGGGCATCTTAGGTAGAACAGTTGAAAACTATAGTGAAGAAGAAGTTATATAGTTTTTCAAAACACTAGTGAGGTCCTACTACATACTAAATAGTATTGGGGGCTTAAGAGAATCACTTCTTAGTTCTATTCTCATTGAAATGTAATGAAAATTCCTACTAATTGCCATTATGAACCTCAAGAAGTGCAATAAACTTTTGGGGTGTTAGTGGTGGATATTAGTTTAGTCATGATAGCTTCATAAAATACATTGGTTAGGTAGTCCACATAAACCATTTACATATGTTATTGACTAACTTATGGAAGTATGTGGTTGCAACCACAAAGAGTGATTGAATATCTTATAAAAGTATGTGGTTGAAACCACAAAGATATTATGTTTTCATTTTACCTTGAAAACATAGAACAATCTACCCTTGATTGACTACATTATATACATAACACTTACTTTGAGAATATGTTAGTTGTTATGGGCCTTAATAAAGATAATAAAATCAACTTTAATCATTAGAGCTAGTGGACACGTCACCTCAGTCCACTATGAGATCCCATTGATGATGTCAAGGAATTTGGAGTTAAGTTGGCACAATAGCATACTACATGTTGATTTGTTGGTGATGCCACATAGATGACTTGTTGAATAAGGATCAATAACATATTGTATATTAGGTGTGGGTCATAGTTGATATGGTCATGACAAGGAATAAAAAAAACTTGTGACAAATATCGTTGCAAGTACCCATTTAATCACATTTAGAGATTATGAATATATATTGTGAATAAGAATTAGGTCAATGCATGGATCAAGAGTCCCTTTCCATAGGTATAAATGGTCTCCATTGCATTGGAAGTAGAATTTGTTTTCCTGTAGGGAATGGAGGTCAATGTTGATGCACAAAATTTTAGTGTGTTATCCACAAAGCAATTTTTTTCGCACTTGCTCAAATGTGAAATACATGGACTATGCAAGGGACTTATAACTTGATTTGACAATGTAGAATTTTTATATAGCCTTGTGTATGTGTGTCGAGTCATTTGATCTATGGCTTGGTAAATAGAAGCTAGTGTAATGAACTTATGATCAATGTCAATTTGACGATCCAATGAAGTTGTGCTTTGCTCAAGGAAAGGAGAATTGTAAGGCTATAAGGGCTCAACATTTAAATTAGATGTTTGATTTGTTTAGGAATATAAATTTCATGATTAATAGGAATTATTTCAATGATATTCATATAGGTTGTTAGTAATGGTAGACTACCAATTGGTTGTGTTGCATCACACTAGGTTCCCTAGATCTCGATAATTGCACAACTAGCAATGAAATTTCTAGCATGGAGGTAAGCTTCAAATCCAACGTTAATATACTAGTTGAGTGTATACTCTAATGACATAGTGATATTTGTAATTTTCACTAAGATACAACCCCATCTAAGGATAATTCCATGATAATCTTGTCCAAAATGTTGATGGGATCAAGTGTGAATAATTGCATAATGAACTAGATTGTAGCATGTTGGAGGAATATTAGGTAGAACAAATGAAAACTATAGCGAAGAAGAAGTTATATAGTTTTTTCGCAACACTAGTAAGGTCCTCCTACATAGTAAATATTATTCAGGGCTTAAGAGGAATCACTTCTTAGTTCTATTCGCGTTGAAATGTTACAAAATTTCTACTAATTTCCACTATGAACCTCAAGAAGTGCAATAAAATTGTGCGGTGTTAGTGGTGGATATTAGTTTAGTCATGATAGCTTCATACAATATATTTGTTAGGTAGTCCACATAAGCCATTTACATGTGTGATTGACTAACTTATGGAAGTATGTGGTTGCAACCACAAAGAGTGATTGACTAACTTATAAAAGTATGTGGTTGAAACCACAAAGAGATTTTGCTTTCACTTTAATTTGAAAATATAAAACAATCTACCCTTGATTGAATTCATTCTCTACATAAAAATTACCTTTGAGAATATGTTAGTTTTTAGGGACCTTAATGATGATAATACAATCAACTTTAATCATTAGAGCTAGTGGACACGTCACCTCAGTCCACTATGAGATCCCATTGATGATGTCAAGGAATTTAGTGTTAAGTTGGCACAATAGCATACTACATGTTGATATATTGGTGATGCCACATAGATGACTTGTTGAATAAGGATCAATCAAATATTGTAGATTAGGGGTGGGTCATAGTTGATATGGTCGAGACAAGGAATAAAAAAAACTTGTGAAAAATATTGTTGCAAGTACCCATTTAATCACATTTAGAGATTATGAATATCTATCACGAACAAGAATTAGGTCAATGCATGGATGAAGAGTCCCTTTCCCTAGGTGGAAATGGTCTCCATTGCATTGGAGGTAGAATTTTTTTTCGTGTAGGAAATGGAGGTCAATTTTGATGCATAAAATTTTAGTGTGTTACCCACACAGAATTTGTTTTTCTCACTTGCTCAAATGTGAAATACTTGGACTATGCAAGGGACTTATAAATTGATTTGATAATGTAGAATATTTATGTAGCGTTGTGTATCCGTGTCGAATCATTTGATATATGGCTTGTTCAAAAGGACCTAGTGTATTGAACTTATTATCAATGTCAATTCGAGGATCCAATGAAGTTGTGCATTGTTAAAGCAAAGGAGGATTGTAAGGATTTTAGAGCTCAACATTTAAATTAGATGTTCGATTTTTTTAGGAATATAAATGTCATGAGTAATAGGAATTGTCTCAATGATATTCATATAGGTTTTTAGTAATGGTATACTACCAAGTGGTTGTGTTGCATCACACTAGGTTCCCTAGATCTAGATGAGTGCACAATTAGCAATGGAATATCTAGCATGGAGGTAAGCTTCTAATCCAATATTAATATACTAGTTGAGTTCCTAATCTAATGAGATAGTGATATATGTAGTTTTGACTAAGAGACAACCCCATCTAAGGACAAGTCCATGGTAATATTGTCCAAAATGTCGATGGGATCAAGCCTAAATAATTGCATAATGAACTAGGTTGTAGCATGTTGGCGGAATCTTAGGTAGAACAATTGAAAACTGCATTGAAGAAGAAGTTATATGGTATTGTCGCAACACTAGTGAGGTCCTCCTACATAGTAAATAGTAGTTGGGGCTTAAGAGGAATCACTTTTTAGTTCTATTCTCATTGAAATGTAATGAAAGTTCCTACTAATTGCCACTATAAACCTCAAGAAGTGCAATAAAATTTTGGGGTGTTAGTGGTGGATATTATTTTAGTCATGATAGCTTCATACAATACATTGGTTAGGTAGTTGTTGGCACAAGGGCAGACCCAGGGTTCAACACTACAACAACGCACCAACAAAACCCTAACTACCGGCCCTTTCGGCGACACCTGCGAAGCAGATGAAGTCTCACCAGAGGTAGAGGCAGGGGTGGTTGCGGGAATCAGGTGTCTGCAACCTTATATGGGACATAGATATGTGATTATAACACTTAATAAAGCACTTAGCAGCATTATTTCATCAATATTCAACCAATATCTACTTTGCAGAAAAAATAGAGCTTCACAACATTCACGCTAATCTAATGTATTTAAGCACTTAGCATAGGTAAACAGATCATCTCTAACATTCTCACATATCATTATCACCAAGCATAAGAAAATCTATCTAATCATCTTAAAGAACTTAGAAAATAACATATAAATTCATCATAACATCGCACATAACAGAATAAAATAGTATTTACGTGGTTCACCCCCACCCTGGGGCTACGTCCACCAACTCTTCTTCTTTATTAGCTTCTCAATGGGTTACATGCACAGAGCCGACAAAAACCCTACTTCACTAAGGACAGGAGATCTGTGCAGCTCGCTAGATCCTCCTTCCCTGCGTTACAACACAAAGCCCTTCACAGTCTGTTACAACCATGCACTTAGCTCTGCAAGTCTCCTTCAGTCATGCACAAAGAATCTACAAACCTTAATTTCACTTTGCACTTAGTTTATCGACCCATCTGTCTCCTACTTATGTCACCTAACTACTTATTTATACTTTACAAAATAGTCCTAAACATGGGTAAACCCATGGGTCGACGTCCTATACCCATTACATATTCCCAAATCCCAAAAAGGACCCAAAAATGGTTCGAGATCCCGCGATATCCACTTCATCTTGCACTCCATATTCGACAGGTTGTCGAAGTCCCAAAATCGGTCAAACTTGACCAAGGATCTCCCAAAACTTGGTCAAGGGCCAACAGGCCCCCAACACTCACCTGTGACTCGTCCCGAGTCACTCTGGTCTAACTAGCTCTGCTTCGAACGCCTCGAGCTTGGATCGAGCTACTTCAACTTGTCGTTTTTCTACAACTTCTTGTTGGGAGAACTCCTGGATCACTGCGTCGTTCACATGCCCTTCTAGGCATTGTTCTGATGCAGTGAAAACTTGTTCTAGCTCTTCTCCTCGTCTTTCAACCTCTATGAACAGTTGGCACGCCTTATCTTGTATTGGTTGGGGTCATTGAATTACTTCCATAACTTTGCTTTGAATCATATGGATCTGTTGTTGGGCAGTGCATTTCTCTTGAGATCGCTTCATTCTTTCTACGGTCGGCAGGGCCTTCAGCTACTCCTGTAGTGTGTCTGCGTGTTTCTTTGATTCCTGGAGCTGCGACTCTAGTTCCTGCAACTCTGGATTCTCGATGATGTTCTAGTATGTTTGGGAACTACGGTTACTTAGCTGCTTGCATTCCAGGGCAAGATATTTTAGTCTGTCAACTGCGTTGTGGGTATTTTCTTCTCTTAGGTCTCTTACGTCTTGTGGGGTCTCGGGCACAGTCCGTAGTTCCAAATATGTGATGTGCTGCTGGAGCTGTTGGATCACTTCTTCAAGTTGTGCCACCTACTATGGAACTCTCTCTTCGGTCTTTTCTTCTATGACTATCACAGAGTGAAGTGCTCTGTTGACCATTACCTTTACTTCAAGTTGCTCTGTGAGCAAATGTTCCTTGCTTTGCTGCAGTTGTGCTTTTTCTTCATCCCACTTCACTTGGAGAGTAAGATTTCCCCGTTCTGTAGTACTTCATTTCTCTAGAAGGAATCCCTATACTTGTGCCAAAGCCTGGGTGGCTTGCACTGTTTCTTCCTGTGCTCATCGAAGGCGAGATTCGACTGTATCAACGATTCGGTGGAGTTGAGCTGGCTCATCTCCCAGTTTTAGTGTTCCTAATGGTGAAGATGCACTGGAGACTGTGCGGCTAGACTGTAGTGCCTATTGCACCCCTTGAAGTTCAACCTTAATTCGATTGTACATCTCCTCCTACTTATCCTCTTGCTTCTCTGCTATCTCCAGCGAAGCATCATTCAGGGTTGCTATGAGGAAGTCGAAGTCATCAGAGGTGAGGACCGTCTGCATATTTTT
>CBVK0100933052.1:0-10502 GCA_900067695.1 Picea abies | reverse complement strand
TTCAATTTCTTCTGGGAGGAAGGTTTTGGAGGTGAACCTTTCCTCTTCTTTAGGGGATCAACCTCATCTCATTGCTTCTGCTCGACTTCTTTGTTATTCAACTGTTCACCATCACCTCCTTGCTCTGGTGATATGGAAGCAGTCTTCACAGATGTACTGTCTAAATGTTGAACCTCTTCAGTTTTCTTTGTCTTGTTGGGTCCAGGTGTATCTAGTGTTGTTTCTGGGCTGTCTATGTCGGACATCTCTGCAGGGTCTGTTGGAATAAGGAGGTTCGCTGACCAGTCCTTGGTGATCTCCTCTAAGTCTTCCTATGTCAGCTTATAGTATGATTGAAGTTGTTTCTTGTGTTCGTTAGTGCGTGGGGTGATGTAAATAAAATGTCAGTCTACGCTAAACTTTATCCATGGTCTGAACCGATATAGAGCATTCGGGGTCATCCGAGGCTCAGACTGGATGGTTGTCTTCAGTTGATTGTAGTATGTATGGAACATGACATTTGACTGCCATTGCTTATTCATGTCACTGGAATACCACAGTGTACTAAACTTCACGGCCAGAAGTTCAAAGGGCTCGATGTCTGGGAAGGTCGCACCTTACGGCATCTCCCAGGCAATAAAAGCGATCAGGATCAATAGCCAGCTGAAATGGAATTCGTACCCTTGATCCTGGACTTCTCTGCAGTCGAGTTCTAATTGGTTCACCAGGTACTTCGCCTAGTTCATCTAAAGTTCTTCTGCGCACTTCCCTGTGAGGTCAACTACAAAACCAGTCACTTGGGTGGGTTGGTTCTTGCGTACTAACTTCTATGCAATCAATTGATAGGTGAGGCACACTGCACCCCTCTAGATAGAGGCTACCTTGTAGCCTTGCATTCCTTTCTCAACATCGCCATAAGTGTCTTTAATATTTTGTGCTAGAGTGTGATCCATGGTTTTTCCAAGGTAAAAGTCTTGTGGATCAGGTCCTTGCATAATCAACCCCATAATTTGATGGATCAATGTCAGATCAACTGTTATGCGGCGGTTGAGCCAAAAATATCCACCATGGTAACAAGACAACAACAACTTGACAGATGAATTTACCTCCTAGTGTCTTCCAAAGAGAGGAATCTTTATGACGTTGAGCAAGGTGGACTATGCGAGGTCATGGGTCCATTGTTGAGGGATGATCTTCAAATTCTTCCCTTTGGTTCTGGTGAGGTACTTATGCGGGGCTAGCATGTTGTAGGCTTTGCGATATCTAAGGTTGAAGTCGCTAAACTTCAACGCTGCAATCTTATCTTGGTTTTCTCGCACTGCGTGTATCCCCTTCGGGAGGTACGCAGTGACCAAGGTGTAGTCGAAGTGTCTGGGCACGCTGTCTCAATTTATTGTGCCACTCAGACGGGGAATATATGTAGGTAATATGGTCAGGATCAATTTGGCATTCGCTAAATCATCCCTATGCTTAGTTCACCTTTCATCTGATGGCTGGGATGGTTCGGCTCGAGCAGTGGACGGAGAGGCCAACAGTCCTCTCATCGATGATGCTTGTACACCTGTAGACAATCCTCTCTCTGACATGACTCTTTTAGTCATCAAGTCGAGGAGTACTTCTTTCACTGGTTCTTCGACTGCATTGAGTTTGTCAGACATACGCGCTTGAGAGTAATTAGATCGGGATCAACTTAACTTAGACATTGCACTAGAATAAACAACAAGAGCGCAATGATCACTGTATACAATTCACTTAGTCTGCGGGATCAAACTCTTGGTTAGAAAAAGTGTTCTCTGTGCATGGTGTGACGGGATAAATAGGTAACTTGGTAACGGTTCGCTTGTAACGGGTATGAAGCCTCATTAACTCTTGTTATGTTCGTTATGGCGCATTCCAATGGTTTGGTGTCGAGCTGTCTTACCATAAATTCCTTCCTACCCATTCAGAGCGCTGGTCAAACAGTTATAATGTCCCCAACGACTATATTGCTTCTCCATGGCGAAGTGCCATGTGTCACTATTCTGATATCCCGGTGAAGCTCCAATTTTGAAAATTTTTTGTCTGCGAAGTTCCCTCTGGAACCTTCTGCAATTTTTCGATCTTAGCTCTCTTCTTACTTAGCTTTCTAGCCTTCTTCCCAGTGAGCTTAGTCTCAGTATGCCTTTTTCCATTCTGATTTTTATCTTCTTTTGACATAGTCACTTTGCGTTGTTGAGATTCTTTCCTGAGATTCAAGGGTAATACTTCTTCTTTAACTGGGGTAGGTACTTTAGTCTTCTGTGGGTCTTCTAGTGTTCTTTCAGCTTCAACATCTGGGTCTCTAGTGTTAAATAGCTTTGATTTTTTCTCTTGTTCTTCAAGCAAGTGCACGATCTTCCTAGTCATGAAGTCTTTTAACTCTTGCTTCTTCTACTCTAAGGATTCTTCTTCTTCCTTCCTTCTGGATTGATCTCTTTCAATCCAGGGATTTCCTGGTAGCATGGTAAATGGGGCGTTGTCCTCAATAAATTCAATAATCTCAAAATCTTCCTCTGTCGAAGTTCCATTGGCATTCATAGGTATCTGGGTGAGATTTCCACATAGGTTTATCAACTTTCCTTTAAATAGTCCTATTCCTCCTAGTGAAGGAGTCATAACAGGATTCCCTATAGCTTCCCACATTCTCTCTGTCATGATATTCACCTGTGTTTCTTCATCTAGGACATAGTCAATGTCGAAGTCTCCTATTCTTGCTTCAAGGCATTATTTTTCTTTAAAAATCTCTGATAAACTGACATGTCAGTGATCATTCAGGGTTTCTCGCATGTGTAGAAATACTTTTTCTGATTCTTTATGGGGTTTTGTCATAATCTTAGTTTCTGGATTTGCCCTAGGGTTTTCTTGATTCAGATTCATTCTTTCAATATTAGCAATCATTCTAGGGCAATCCAATACTTCATAGTCCATAGCTTTGCAACAAAGAAAACTAGGTCTTTTCTCAGGGAATTCCTTAGCAAGATGTCCTGGTCTTCTACAATTGTAAGGGTTAATCCTCTCTTTCTTTTAAATGATCCCCAACTTCTCCTATACTACGTGCTAGGATCATAGGAGCTAGCCTACAACAAATTCTTTCTAGGACCCTGCATCCATTTGTTAGTCCAAACATTCTTTCTATGCATAGGTATAACATATCTTTCACTATTCTTGTCCAAACATTCTTTCTATGCATAGGTATAACATATCTTTCACTATTCTTATCAGATCTACTCATATCAAATCTTCTTTCATCTATCGGTGCCCTATTTTTTAAGCTAGGACATAATCTATCAAACATAACTAGATCCATACTTCAGAAACGAAAAATTTCACTTATCTTACTTTTACAAAGCACAAAGATTTTAGATCTGGAAATTTTCTACTATTCTTACCTTTATCAGAGCACAGAGCTTACAGATATTACCTCTTTTCTTCATATCTGACTTCTTTTCTTTAGCACATAGCTTCACAAAATCAAGTAGAGTGTTGCACACTAGGGAAACAAATCTACGCACAGATCTTTCATAGTTTCAGATCAGATCTTCACAAATAGATTCTTCTTTCTTAGTTCCCAACAATCACAGTTTCAAGTCCCGACAATGGAACCATTTGTTGGCACAAGGGCAGACCCAAGGTTCAACACTACAACAACGCACCAACAAAACCCTAACTACCATCCCTTTCAGCGACACCTGTGAAGCAGATGAAGTCTCACCTAAGGTAGAGGCAGGGGTGGTTGTAGGACTCAAGTGTCTGCAACCTTAGCTGGGACACATATATGTGATTATAACACTTAATAGAGCACTTAACATTGTTAGTTCATCAATATTCAACCAATATTTACTTCGCATAGAAAAAAGAGCTTCACAACATTCACGCTAATCTAATGTATTTAAGCACTTAGCATAGGTAAACAGATCAGATCTAGCAGATCAAGCACTAATCATATTCATATAGATCAGATCTAACATTCTCACATATCCTTAGCACTACGCATAAGAAGATCTATCTAATCATCTTAAATCACTTAGAAAATAACATATAAATGCATTAGAACATCACACAAAGTAGAATAACACATTATTTACATGGTTCACCCCCACCCTGGGGCTACGTCCACCAACTCTTCTTCTTTATTAACTTCTCAATGGGTTACATGCACAGAGACGAAAAAAACCCTACTTCGCTAAGGACAAGAGATCTGTGCATCTCGCTAGATCCTCCTTCCCTGCGTTACAGCACAAAGCCCTTCACGGTCTATTACAACCTTGCACTTAGCTCTGCAAGTCTCCTTCAGTCATGCACAAAGCGTCTACAAAACTTACTTTCACTTTGCACTTAGCTTATTGGCCTATCTGTCTCCTACTTATGTCACCTAGCTACTTATTTATACTTTACAAAATAGGCCTAAACATGGGTAAACCCATGGGCCGACGTCCCATACCCATTACATATTCCCAAATCCCAAAAAGGACCCAAAAATGGTTTGAGATTCCACGATCTCCGCTTCGTCTTGCGCTCCATCTTCGACGGGCTGTTGAAGTCCCAAAATCGGTCAAACTTGACCAAGGATCTTCCAAAACTTGGTCAAGGGCCAACAGTAGTCCACATAATCCATTTACATGTGTGATTGACTAACTTATGGAAGTATGTGGTTGCAACCACAAAGAGTAATTGACTAAATTATAAAAGTATGTGGTTGAAACCACAAAGAGATTTTGTTTTCACTTTACGTTGAAAACATAGAACAATATACCCTTGATTGACTACATCCTCTAAATAACTCTTGCTTTGAGAACATGTTAGTTTTTAGGGGCCTTAATGATGATAATACAATAAACTTTAATCATTAGAGCTAGTGGATACGTCACCTAGGTCCACTATGAGATCCCATTGATGATGTCAAGGAATTTGGAGTTAATTTGGCACAATAACATACTACATGTTGATATGTTGGTGATACCACATAGATGACTTATTGAATAAGGATCAATCACATATTTTATATTAGGTGTGTGTCATAGTAGAGATGGTCACAACAAGGAATAAAAAAAAATTGTGACAAATATCATTGCAAGTACCCATTTAATCACATTTAGAGATTATGAATATTTATCGCGAAAACCAATTAGGTCAATGCATGGATCAAGAGTCCCTTTGCATAGGTAGAAATGGTCTCCATTTCATTGGAATTAGAAGTCTTTTTCTTGTAGGCAATGGAGGTCAATGTTGATGCATAAACGTTTAGTGTGTTATCCACAAAGCAATTTGTTTTCTCACTTGCTCAAATGTAAAATACTTGGACTATGCAAGGGACTTATAATTAGATTTGACAATGTATAATATTTATATAGTGTTGTGTATGTGTGTCAAGTCATTTTATATATGTCTTGGTCAAAAGGAGCTAGTGTATTAAACTTATGAACGTCGATTCACAGATCCAACTAAGTTGTGCTTTGCTCAAGCAAAGGAGGATTGCAAGGCTATAAGAGCTCAACATTTAAATCAGATGTTTTATTTATTTAGGAATATAAATGTCATGAATAATAGGAATAATTTCAATGATATTCATATAGGTTGTTAGTAATGGTAGACTACCAAGTGGTTGTGTTGCATCACACTAGGTTCCCTAGATCTGGATGAGTGCACAACTAAGAATGGAATATCTAGCATGGAGGTAAGATTCCAATCCAATCTTAATATACTATTTGAGTGCCTTCTCTAGTGAGATAGTGATATATGTAATGTGCACTAAGAGACAACCCCATCTAAGGACAATTCCATGATAATGTTTTTCAAAATGTCGATGGGATCAAGCATGAATAATTGCATAATGAACTAGTTTGTATCATGTTGGGGGAATATTAGGTAGAACAATTGAAAACTACAATGATCTAGAAGTTATATAGTTTTTCCAAAACACCAGTGAGGTCCTCCTACATCGTAAATAGTAGTGGGGGCTCAAGAGGAATCACTTCTTAGTTCTATTCATGTTGAAATGTAATGAAAGTTCCTACTAATTTCCACTATGAACCTCAAGAAGTGAAATAAAATTTTTGGGTGTTAGTGGTGGATATTAGTTTAGTCATGATAGATTCATACAAGACATTGGATATGTAGTACAGATTATCCATTTACATGTGTGATTGACTAACCTATGGAAGTATATGGTTGCAACCACAAAGGGTGATTGACTAACTTATAAAAGTATGTGGTTGAAACCACAAAGAGATTTTATTTTCACTTTACCTTGAAAACATTGAATAATCTAAGCTTGATTGACTACATTCTCCACATAACAATTTATTTGAGAATATGTTAGTTGTTAGGGGCCTTAATGATGATAATACAATCAACTTTAATCATTAGAGCTAGTGGACACATCACCTCGGTCCACTATGAGATCCCATTAAAGATGTCAAGGAATTGGGAGTTAAGTTGGCACAATAACATACTACATGTTGGTCTGTTGGTGATGCCACATAGATGACTTGTTGAATAAGGATAAATCACATATTTTAGATTAGTTGTGGGTCATAGTTGATATGGTCACGACAAGGAATAAAAAAAACTTGTGACAAATATTGTTGAAAGTACCCATTTAATCGCATTTAGATATTATGAATTATATCGCGAGCAAGAATTAGGTCAGTGCATGGATCAAGATTCCCTTTCCATACGTAGAAATGTTATCCATTGCATTGGAAGTAGAATTTTTTTTCGTGCAGGCAATGGAGGTCAATGTTGATGCATAAAATTTTAGTGTGTTATGCACAAAGAAAGTTTTTTCTCAATTTCTTAAATGGGAAATACTTGGACTATGCAAGGGACTTATAACTTGATTTGACAATGTAGAATATTTATATAGCCTTTTGTATGTGTGTCGAGTGATTTTATCTATGGCTTGGTCAAAAGGATCTAGCGTATTGAACTTATGATCAATGTCAATTTGAGGATGCAACAAAGTTGTGCTTTGCTCAAGCAAAGGAGGATTTTAAGGCTATTAGAGCTCAACATTTAAATTAGATGTTTGAGTTGGTTAGGAATAAAAATGTCATGAGTAAAATGAATTATGTCAATTATATCCATATAGGTTGTTAGTAATGGTAGACTACCAAGTGGTTGTGTTGCATCACACTAGGTTCCCTAGATCTAGATGAGTGCACAACTAGCAATGGAATATCTAGCATGGAGGTAAGATTCTAATCCAATCTTAATATACTAGTTGAGTTCCTACTCTAATGAGATATTGATATATGTAATGTGCACTAAGAGACAACCCCATCTAAGGACAAGTTCAATATAATCTTTTCCAAAATGTCGATGGGATCAATTGTGAATAATTGCATAATGAACTAGGTTGTAGCATGTTAGGTAGAACAATTGAAAACTACAGTGAAGAAGAAGTTATATAGTTTTATCGCAACACTAGTGAGGTCCTCCTACATATTAAATATTAGTGGGGGCTTAAGAGGAATCACTTCTTAGTTCTATTCTCATTGAAATGTAATGCAATTCCTACTAATTTCCACTATGAACCTCTAGAAGTGCAACAAAATTTTGGGGTGTTAGTGGTGGATATAAGTTTATTCATGATAGATTCATACAAGACATTGGTTAGGTATTCCACATAAGAGATTTACATGTGTGATTGACTAACTTATGGAAGTATGTTGTTGCAACCACAAAGAGTGATTTACTAAGTTATAAAAGTATGTGGTTGAATTTTGTTTTCACTTTACCTTGAAAACATATAACAATCTACCCTTGATTTACTACATTCTCTACATAACACTTACTTTGAGAATATGTTATTTGTTAGGGGCCTTAATGATGATACTACAATAAAATTTAATCATTAGATCTAGTGGACACATCACCTCGGTCCACTATAAGATCATATTGATGATTTCAAGGAATTTGGAGTTAAGTTGGCACAATAGCATACTACATGTTGATCTGTTGGTGATGCCAAATAGATGACTTGTTGAATAAGGATCAATCACATATTGTAGATTAGGTGTCGATCATAGCTGAGATCTTCACGACAATGAATAAAAATAACTTGTGACAAATTTCGTTGCAAGTACCCATTTAATCACATTTAGAGAATATGAATATCTATCGCAAACAAGAATTAGATCAATCCATGGATCAAGAGTCCCTTTCCCTAGGTAAAAATGGTCTCTATTACATTGGAAGTATAATGTTTTTTCCTGTAGGCAATGTTGGGTATGTGTTATATTCTTTGCATGTGTGTGTGTGTGGGTGCGTCAGATTCGACAACTACATTTGACGATCCCAATTTCCTCTGTGATTTGTGTCGTGTGCGTCGGGCGCTTTCCTAGGGGGGACCAGGTTTTTGCTATTTTAGCGTTTTTTTCTATTTTAACAAATTTTGCTATTTTTAGCGGTTTCCTAAATTAATCCAAGATTAAGGGATTAGGATTTTGGTAGCTACGTAATACCTAAAACATTGTATATATTCTATGGTGAATGGTGAAATTAATACAATGAAGAGTTGAAAGGTATGGCACCAAGGAAGGTTGGTTTTCTCTCGGGTAAGGGTTTCCAGCGTAAATCTTTGTGTACTATGTGTATGAGCCATTGATTAATTTATGTTTTGCTTAAGAATCTGTATGCATTGCTTTACTTCATAGGTTTAAAACTTACATGTGGTATTAGAGCTCATTTTTGGCTTCAAGGGGATGCCTTTGTTGTTGAGGGTTTGGCTCGGTCTTGATAGACCAAGTTTATCTTGGTTCTATGATAAATCTGGGTTTAGTGGGAGCTTTTGCAGTGGTGATTCAAGTGTAGAAAGAGGAATGGCAAGCTCTTCTAGAATCGAGATAGATAAGTTCAACGATAAAAACTTTGAGCTATGGAAACTCAAGATGGAGGACCCTCTTGTAGACAAAGAATAATGGATCGTTATGGATCTGGTACATAGCCTACTGGTACGCAGTCTACTGGCACACATTCTACTGGTACACAACCTGCTAGTACACAAACTACTAGTACACCACCTACTGGTATGCCGAAGGAAGATTGGGAGAAGTTGGACAAAAGAGCAAGGAGTACTATTCGACTCTGCCTGGAAGATTCGATGTTGTTGAATGTCTCGGGAGAATCTACAGCCAAGGAACTATGGGATAAGTTAAGGAATTTGTATCAATCAAAGTCCCTGGTAAACAAGTTGTTTCTTCGAAAGAAGTGTTGTTTCTTCGAAAGAAGTTGTATCATCTTAGGATGGAAGATGGAGATTATGTGACAGAACATCTAAATGCCTTTAATACTCTGGTAATTCAACTGGTATACGCTAATATTACGATTGCAAAAGAAGATAAGTGTATTACTTTGTTATGTTCTTTACCAGACTCTTGGGATAATCTAGTTGTAGAAATTGGTAGTACCACTCAATCTACATTGAAGTATGAGGATGTAGTTGCATCCTTGTTATATGAAGAGATGAGGCAAAAAAGAATGTATAGTCAGAGCACAGATGCCTTATTTGTAAGAGGTCGTACCCAAGACATGAATCCTGGTAATTCTTCGAGGAGGGGGATATCTAAATCTAAAGGTATATCTAAGTCTCTAGGAAAATCTTTGAGGAAATGATGGAAGCATAGTAAAACAGGGCATTATAAGAAAGTTTGCAAGTCTAAGAAGGTTGATAAACCAAAGGGATCTGATAATACCTCTTCCACAGAGGCGAAAACCTCCACTGAAGAAGGAGGTGATGTTTACCTGGCATCTACAAGTACACATGCAGATCGTGGTGTATGGTTAATAGACTTAGGTGCATCATATCATATGACTCCTCACAGGGAGTGGTTCTGTGAATATGAAAAATATGATGGTGGTGATGTATTCCTAGGAGATGACTTGACAACCAAAATTCATGGGACGTGGAAGGCTTAAGTTGTTTCTAAAAGATGGAAGGATTAGAACTCTCCCTGGGGTTCTGCACATTCCAAAACTATCCATAAGCCTAATATCTATAAGAAATTTGGATGATGCAAGAGTGGATACTGTATTGGGAAAGGGAACTTGCAAGATGGTACGAGGATAAATGGTGTTGATGAGGGGAGTTCGGTGTGGAACTCTGTACAAGTTGTTGGGAAGCACTTATACTAATGGGTGTAATAGTTCTGTTGTCCCCGAGCAAAGAAATAAAGAAGACAAGACCAATATTGTCCCTGGAAAGAAGACCATGTTGTGGCATCAAAGACTGGAGCATATTGGAGAAAAGGGCCTTCGAACACTACACGGTAAAGGTATGGTTGAAGGTATGTCTAATTGCACTCTGGATTTTGATTTCTGTGAACATTGCATAAATGGTAAACATAATCGAGTAAGATTCCCATCTAGTGCTACAAGAGCAAAGGGGATCTTAGAGTTGATACACAGTGATGTGTTTGGACCTGATCCTATTCCATCACTAGGTAAATCTGTGTATTATGTTTCATTCATAGATGATTTCTCAAAGAACACATGGATTTATTTTC
>CBVK0100933051.1:0-27818 GCA_900067695.1 Picea abies | reverse complement strand
ATCGGTCTCGGCATTCCTGCTGAACCGCTCTTCCGATCTCACCATCCTAATAAACACATAAGTCTCTCAACTTATAACCACTCGGCTCACCAGCCTTATAACAATTTTGTATCCTGTTTGACATTGATCCTCAGGAATTCAACCACTTGTTCCAAGATGGGTTATTTAATTGGATTGTTCATGGAATAGTTCAACCTCTACCAAAAATACCTCCTTTCTAATCTCCTCAAAAAATCCCAGGCATTCATGTTCCTCCACATGTGTCCTTGGAGCCAGAAGTCCCCGCAAATGATGGATGGAAAGAGATTGTCAACCCGCTAGTCTCTCATCATCATAGTTGTCCCACTATGTCATTTCCTTTTTCACCACCTATCAATATCAAAGTCCAAATTAACTATGATTTTTTTCCAGTTCAATCTTCACATGCTAGTAAGAGACTAAAAATTGATATTCCCCAACCTATGCAAGATAAAGGAAAACTAGTTGCCTCCCCTTCTTCTCCCTCCAATGATTCCTATAAATATGTCTCTTCCCACATGCACTTGAGGGATGATTGTTCCCATGTGATCAACTAGATACATCCTCAAGGGTCTAATCAACCATTGGCTACTTCCAAGATATCTAAGGGAAGCAACAATGAGAAAAGAAAAATTGCCTCACAAAGTGAAAAATATAGTTTTTAGATTATGTGTTTTTACGATTTCAGTTGATGAAGACAATGCTTCGTGGTTTTCAGTATTTTTGGAAGGAATGATCTGGTTTGGTATTTTGTGGATAATGTGGACAATGTGGATATTTATATATATTTTGGATATGATATAAATGATTTCTGATATTTAAATATCCAATTTGAAAGATATTTAAGGGAGCTATAAGGGTGGCATATAGTCAAAATGATTATCCTTTTTGTGTTATATTTTATGATTTGAAATAAGTAAATGACGAGAGTCACGAGGGGTCCCACCTACCTATTTATTATTAATTAAATAACCTTAACTATATTATTATTATTTATTTCTCCTAAACTAATTAGTTAAGTTAAATCAACTTAACTAAAGAAAGTAGTTGAACTAATTCAACTTATTTGGAAATAATAAAACCTAAATGAGAAGAAGATACAAGTGAATAATAGAAGGAGAAATCAAGACTAAGGTTTTCTCTTTGGTTGCATGAGATAGTTTCAGTTTCCATTCATTTCTAAGTTTATTCAAAGCCTAATTCTCTTTTTGACAATAGGGTCTTATTGTAGACAACAAGGTTCAATACTGAACCAAAATTTTCAGACGCTTGTTTTAGAGGTGTTGATCCATCCTTGATAGTCTATGTATTATTTTCTATTTGAGAATTAAGTTTCATGGATGATAAAGGATATCTTACAGAGCCAAAATGGAAGCAGTTTGTGGCAAGCTGATCTAGATTATATATTTTAGTTTTAATTGATTGTCAGAGTCTTTTTGTATGGTGTTCATTGAGGATCTCTAAATCATACATTGGTCCATTCCCTCGCAGGGGTTTTGTAAAGATAACGCACTTTTGATATCTCATAATGAAATAAAATCATATTGTTATTATGTCTCATATATGTGTATTTATGACTTGGTTACTTTTTACTTTTTGATCTCCATGTTTCCATTATTGTAAAATATGTTTATATTACATAAAAATTTATGAATTTATTTTATATTGTAGCATTAGTTTCATTAATAAATTAACCTCAATCCTAGTAATTAATACTTGTGTATTGGGAGAATATTTTGAGGCTATAAAACCCTAGGTGACATTCCTAACTATCTTGTCCTATCCAGGAAAGATTCAAAAATGATTGAGTAAGTTAATTCATACCTTTTCCTCAACATGCATTTGGAGACCATACTGGGGATCTCTTCCATATCTCTCTATTTGATTGTATTCATAATTATCATTGAATATTTCTTCTTCTTTTTTTTATTCTTTGATTGTTTTATTTTCCTCATGACAATACTTGTTACAAGGAAGTTGAATATTGATCACGATCTTAAAGCCTAAACCAACATTTCCTTAACTTTATTCAATACTATCTTAGAAATTGCTAATACCTGGGTTGAGCTTGAACGTTGATGGGATGTAATTGAACAAGACATAAGTTTTCGAGAACACTGGGAGACTAGGAAATGGAAGCCTAGGAATCAGCTGTAGCTTTATTTTTCCTAAAGTTTTGATCTCCTTTTTCATTTCCTTAAATCCTTGCATCTCTAGGAGAAGAAGAGGGTTGTCTCCTAAAATCAGTCCTATCACTAAAATAGGAAGAATGAATGTTATTTTGTCAACCCAGAAAGGTACTCTAAGAAGAAGTTTGTCTAATTTGTCTAGTTCATATTTCTCACCCTTACCCATCATTTACAAAATGGTATTTGTGGGTGGATCTAGGGGCACTAGAGGTGCCTCATCATCTCAATATTTTTCCTTATCAGTGATTGGTAGTATGTATAGCCATCAGATTCCTATCCAATCAAATACTAACCTTGCTAAGGTCATAAAGAAGTATGGAATTTTTCAATTTGAGGAAGATGCTACTACTAGCTCGTGGCATGTATCATCCCCCTTGAACCTAGAACCTGCTACTCATCTACTACCAAATTTTATAGAGCATATTCCTAGGTTTTTAGGTGTAATATCCTCAGGCCAAACCCAATTGTAATGTAAATGAAAATGTACTTAAGCTGACGAGCTGGTTGATATCATTGTTGTATGCACCTTTCATGGTGTTCTTCCTAATATTACACTTAAGGCTTGAAAGAGTAATGTCAAGGCATCATAAAAGTAAAATTTGATTTTCAAAGGTGTTTTTTCTTCCATTAGTTATATAAGATTTAATTTCTCAAATGAAAATAAAAATAGAATAGGACAGAGTCTGTAACCTGTGGTCTGAGACGATTTATAAAATCAAATGGTGTGAGGGAAACTTACAAAACTGTTAAATAAAATAAGGCATCAATGAAAGACAAAACTTACCTTGTTCACAGTATAAGAAAATGAAGCATGCACTCTTGAAAGGATAAAAGGTTTAGCTATCCATGTAGCTCACATGTCTTGTATTTACTTACAACAAATATAGAGGAAAACTTGTTTTCTTAACAAACAACCAATTTTATGTGATTACAATAGACATGGTACTAAATTGTAAACACTCACTTATTAAGAAGACAAAAAATAAACTATAAATATGGAATATGAGAGGGAAACATAACTCAAAGTGCACAAAGATTGGAATCTTTGTCTGCACTTGTATTAATTCTCACAAAGGATATTTTATCTCTATTAGATTTTGGAAAAAAGAAACCTTTCTTAAGCCTTCAAACTATCGATTTATACAAAATTTTCTCAACCCTAGACGGTTGGAGTTCTCATAATTCAAAAACATTAAATACTACGAATAAAAAATGAAACGTTTCATATGAAAATTTGTGTCTCTTTGCCTGGCGGCAGAGACATTTCTTGTTCGCATATTCCAACTCAGAAAATGGATGGTTTCTAATCATGACCTGTGCATCATTTGTTCCCAAATCCGTTGGCTCTCCCTTGCTTGATGCACTAAATGCATCTGCCCACAAATTGCAACACCAGCATGGAGGGATCTGTTGTATGGTTTGCCTCAAAGGTATAAAATTTCCTTTCTATATGAGGCATCTTATATTCCATCCTCCTAGCTTCTAGAGATAGAGACTATAGTCTTAACCTAGGATTGACTATCCATTTATTCATCAGAGTAAGGTCCACTTATTTTAATTGTAAAATTTCAGCTCGGTCTTCTTCCATACTTGCCTTAAAATCAGATTGATTTTTTTCCAAATCGATCTGTCCCAGGGCTTCAAAGATATTATCTCTTCCAATGCACAGTGACTCTTTGTCAAGAGCATGGAATTCTTCTTCACAAGCCCTTTTTACCTCCCTGGCCAATATTTTACTTTCATCTATATTAGCCTCCCAGGTCTTAAGTATTATATCTCCTCAGGTTTGTTCTGAGAGGGAAAATATGTTGAACCTGACAACTTCCTCCTTTTCTACTGACATAACAACCTCCTTGAATGTAAATCTAACTGCAATGGCATCCTTCTCTTTTATGCAAATATTGTTTAAAGAGTGTTCTATCAATTGATAATATTCTTGAATGGATTCTATTTTTGTCAAAAGGCTTCACTAGGATGATCCCATCTTCTCGTGTACCTCTAAATATTGGGCTTGGAAAGCTGATATATCCACTGCTACTTTTTCGGTCAAGATTATTTTCACCTGCATCTATTTGACCAATTCCTTGCTTGCCTGGGAATTTTTCTACATCTCATCAAGGCTAATCTTGATCTGTTGAATTTCCTTCTTGTCATGGGCTCTAATATGATCAAAGCCTTTATTTATCTCTCTCATGATTCCCTTAACCATAGTATTTACTTGGTCTCACAACTAGCTCACTAACAGATCCTTTTGCTTCAACTTCTCCTTCAGTTTGCCCACTGAAAACTGATTTGCACTAGAAAAGGCTCCTAATCAATCTTCCACATCCATAGAGAAATATGCTTCTTCCTGAGCCTACCCATCATACAGTAATTTGTGCCTCTTAATAGACATAGCCTCCTTCTGATGTATTTCTCTTTTTACTATAGACTTTCTCTTCTTGTTGAAGAAGATGTTGGAAGGGGGCATCTCTTCTATCGAAATAGGCATGTGATATTCTATGAATACCACTTCGGTGCTATAGTTCCCTCTACTAGAATGTAATGGCATGATATATTGGATGGGGTTGCCTATCTCGGTGGAGAGTTGTTTCCCAACTGTATCAATAGTTGATTTACCTGGTGTGAATGGTGGTTTTTATTCTCCCTTTTCTATTGAGGATTTTTCCTAAGCTTTAGCTTGATCACCTAATGGATTTTTTAACGTGGTGTCCTACCTCTAAATCAAAACCTTAATTTTCTCCATATGTTCTTGAGCATCTTTTCCATTGGATCTCCCTATATCTACACTCTAGGTTTCAATTCTCTGTGTAGCCAAAGGCATTGGGGTTTCTTCCTTCAATACTTTGAGAAGGCTATTTCTTTGATGTTTCTAGAAGTTATAAAACTTAGCCAATTTTTCTAGAGAAAGAGTTTGAACTCGACTCTAGACTTCTTGATAGGACCTTGATCCTTGAAATAATTTTTCATGAGGAGAATATTCATGTTCATACCTTTTCAAATTGTAAAGGGCCATGTGATTACCTACAATGTTCTATGGATCATGCTTCCTAAATTTGATATTGACAATCTTGATTTATTCCAGGGTTGTGACCTCTACTTTCGCATGGTTGAAATCCAATAGTGAAAACATACCAATGTGCACGGGAAAGGTGGGTCATACCCTTTTTTTCACTAATTTTAGTTCCTTACTAATTCCCCCAAGCACAGTTTGATGTGCTATTTGACAACACACCAATCGATCTAGTAAAAATTCAGGCATAGCATGTGGAGGAATCGAACAACCAAAAACCCTAATATAGGAGAAATTCTCTTCAATGTACTAGTCTACTATCTTCCCTAGATTAGTCACTATTTTGTCAGAAATCCTAGGAAGTGGGAAACCATGTATAGTGGTATGCATCAGCACCACCACACAATTGCAAATTTCATAGAAGAAATTTTCACTTTATCCTCCCAAAGCTTCGAATGATAAACATGTATGGGCTCAACATTAGTTGGAGTCAAGTTCGAGCCCATCGAAGGAAAAGGTGTCATAAAACAGACGATGTCCATGATGTAAGACGACATGAAAAATGGGGCAGGTTTCCCCTTGGCTTTGAATGACTGATATTTTGTAATCTCCCAAACCAAATTTTCTTACAATATCTTGTCCCAATCAAAATAATACTTGTCTGCTACTGTCTGCAAAATAGGCACCCACAAAAACAAGAAATGGGCTTTGTTTTCCCTCCCGTAGAGTCTACACATCATCATTTCTATATACATTATGTGAGGGTCTAGTGAGGAAACTATGTATACATGATGGAAGTCGTCTATGAAATTCTCAGGGTGAGAGCACCAATCCTTAATTAAGTTGGGCAATTTTTTTCCATATTAGACACATTCCTTCTTGTCAAAGTCCACTAGGAATGTTGCATTGTAAATGAAATTAGGTGTTGAAGACAATTTGTACATTACCTGTAAATGTTCTAGTCCAAAAGACCCAAATGCAACATTTTGTGCATTTAAGATGGTCATGGTCGAGATATCAATGTTTTCCAATGCCCAACCAATCATATCATTTTAAGGCAGGTTTCTATACCTCATTGCTATCCTATACAAATCTCATTGGGAAATAGGTTTTTATTTGGTAACCAGGGTCTCAGCCTCTTCGTCACCTGAATCATTTGGGCAGTTGACTAATTCATGTTGTAGAATATTGAATATCTGCATCCATGATTTAATGGTGTCTATGCTTCTGGGTAAAGTGTAAAAAATGACATCTTTGTTCTGGCTCAAACCTTCACTAGATGCTTAGGTTTTTTTTCATGGATCCATGGCATGATACCTCAGAAATCTGTTATCTGTCACAGGAAACGCACAAAGTTCTTTATCTCAAAAACTGGTTTCTCAGTGAAAACGCACAATGAAATTCAAAAATTCAATATCTTGTTTCTTTAATTACATCAATTTATCAATAACTCTATTGAATAAGCATTTAATTTCCTTAATGAAAAATATTTAGGTAGCGGTCCAGGATCTTATTTGGAATGATTGTCGTAAATCAATTTTTAAATTTATTAATTTTTGGTGGTTTGTGATTAGAAAGTTTTCAATTTTCCTGAGTTATGATTCGACAAAACATTAATCACGAAATAATTCCTCTTAACCCATTAATTAATTGTGTTTAACCATGTAGTATTTCGTGGTTTCGAACTTTGGGATATCATATAGCATCTCAAGATAGGATTCTTGAAACATGAAATCACATAGGGATTAATTAATTTTTTAATTATCTTTAATCTTTAATTAATATTGTTTATCTTTAAGCATTTTTCTCAGTTTCGGGCCTCGGGCTATCCTACAATAGCTCAAGACATGACTTCTGAAATGCAAAACCACGAAGGGATTAATTATTTACTAATCTCTTTTAATTCTTAATTAATCATGTTCAATTCTTAAGACATTCGGGAGTTTGGGTGTCAGGAATTATGGATATGATAGATTGAAAGGGCCCGAAATCCGAAATTGATAAATTATTAATTAAGTATTAATCAATATTAATTCATTTAACACTAATTTAACCTTTTGTTATCCACAAGTTTCGGGTATTGGGATTTCAGAAATGTTGTATGGTGAAACTCCTAAAGCACGAGACTCTGAAATCCTAAATTTCGATGCAACATCTCTAGGGACTATACCTTTTAACACCCAGGAGGCTCCAAAGCATTAGAGAAAAAAGGGTCATTCAATCAGAGTAGAAATCTTCATTAGCGGTGAGAATTAAACACACTTTACTCTTATTTAATTGGGAAAGAAATCTATTTAAAGTCCAAATTTTAGAAACATATATGTGTTCCAACATAGGCTCCACCTAGGGATCACGCCTCCCTACGAGACAGAGAAGAATAGTAGACCAGGTGCCTTTTTTGGGTAAATGGAGTAATCATTGAGTTTCCGTGAAACACATTTTGGAAAAACACACAGAAGGACATCATACTTCAGCCATATCTCTGAAATATCTCAAAAACTTAATCACTCATTGATCTCAAGCTTAGGCTTATTAATAGCTTCCTTTTCTTAAAACTGATTTTGGATTTGCTTAAGATAATCAAAACAACCTTAACCAATCTATCAGACATTGTTCGATTATGTTGACATCAAGGAAAAATAATTTTGATGATTTAGTCAGGGAGTCCCATGTTAGCTTAGAATGTAGATCTTGTCAAAAGAGAACTAGTTACCAGAGTACATTATAATATATGTATAATAGCCTTGTAGATATCATAGACTTTGCTTCACTGCTAGCGAGCCTGTTAGGTACCCCAGTGAAGTTATCTAATTCCCTCATTGAATTTCATTTCACCACTTATATTAGTCATTTTTCATTTAAATGATGAGATGAGGGAAATCATTTAATGAATTTCCTTTCATCATCTCTTTTTGGACTAGATTGGGGAAATCGTTTCATGAATTTCCTTTCACCATCTGTCTTATATTTTTAAAACATGAAGTGGGGGAAATCGATTTGTATGTAATATACCAGGGACGATATCTATTTAGAATTTAGCAATAGAGGTCTATCAACTCACTTTGATTACTCTGGGCTAATCCTCTTTCGACCTTCACAACATCTTTACCTACGGGAAAATTATCATGGGGAAGTTTTAAATTTCCAGGGACTTTCCTTGAGCGAAAATAATCATTTTAAAATCTGATAGAGGGGCTAAAGTAGTTAGGATTATCCTAGACATACCTTCTTCCAGTTACTATTCAAGGAATCAAAAAATGTTCTCCTATTCTCATTTTGAAAATATAGTTTTTTAGGCTTCCAGAGTCAAGGTGAAATCTGTCTCTCTGTAGAGAGTTAAGGTCAGGAAGTGCAAAATCGGATAGAATAAGATTTTAAGTATGATGAATGAGAACAAACCGAGAAGTCAAAGGTCTTGAAATTGATCTCATTCCTATGAAAACCTACTCCCGGATATGTGAGATTATTTTATTCTTATTTTCTTTTCCTTTTCCCTTCAACTTATTTTTTATTTTGTTCGAGGGCTCATAGTTTTATATTTTTATTGTTTTTTATTATATGACCATTCTTACATGAGTGTAAATTTATTTGGAAATTACAAGGATTTCTTTTACCATCTTTGTTTGAACAACAATGATTATACAACTCCATACCTTGGATTTCCATTAGCATTCTCAAGCAAAAACATTGTTATTCTATCACCTGTTTCATGAGATAATTGTTTTGTTATGAAACACGATTTTTGGTTTCTGATGCGTCTTTATCCCTCGACTATCGGTAAGCATCCTATATTAAAAATAAACATGAGAAATTTCAGAACCTTATCAATAGATAAACAAAATGTGCTATTTGTTTTTGTATTTTTGTTTTTTATGAGATCAACAAAACCGATGCTATCTTATGTAAAAGTAAAAACTTACCAAAAGACAAAAAACTGCAAATTAAAACAATAAAATCAAACCGGTATGTACAATGGTTGTTTGGAACTTCATTAATGCATAAAATGCTTCAGGTAATGCCTATTGATGGGGGTGTTAAGGAATTTCCTGTCGAGGTTCTGCAACAAGAATGAATTCTTTCCTTCAGAAGCTATGACCCTGAAAGGTCCACACCATATGTGATCAAATTTTCCATGTTTTTTGACGTCCTCCTTCCTAGTGTTCAACTTAAAAACAAGGTCATCAAGAATAAACTCCCTATATTTATCCTTTTTATCAAATAGTGCTTCTCATCCCTATATTTCTGGAGTTTCTCATCCACCTCATCCCTATTATGTTGAACTTCTATTAACTAGTTGATTCTTCGGGTGGCATCATTAGGTTCTTCCTTTGAATATTGTTAGAGCTTCATTACCGGTAGAACCAGGTTTATGGGTAGTACCATGTCAATCCCATACGCCATTTGGAAAGGGGACATTTTGATTGATTTCTTAGTTCCTATCCGATTCACCCACAAAGCATATTTTAGATGAACATGCTAGGCTTTCTTATTTTCTATCAACATCTTTTTTATTATGATGATCAAGCTCTTATTAGATGACTTAGCCAATCCATTTCTCTGAGGATAGTAAGATATGGAATGTCATAGTATGATGTTGTACTTTTGAAAAAATATAACCGTAGCCATGGATTTGAAATCTTGTCCATATCTGTGACTATCTTTCAAGGATAGCCGAACCTCAATAAAATGTTTTCCTCTAATAAATTTATCACCATTGAGTCTGTAGCATTTCGTGTCAGAATCACCTAGACCCATTTAGTGAAATAATATATAGTAGTCAAAATCCATTTATGTCATCCACTTGAATGCTAATATATCTCTCCAATAAAATCCAAACCCCGCTATTGGAATGGAGCTTCTGTCTTGACTAGGGTCAAGGGTAGTGCTGGAAGCTTTTGTTTACTTGAGAATAATTGATAGGAATTATAGGCTTTGACTTTATCATTCACATCTGTAAATAAATTCGTCCAATAATATCCATCTCTTAGGATTTTATAAGTCATTTCCCTCTAGGCATGGTGTCCTCCACACACCCCTTTAGGAAACTCATTTATGACATTCTCTGTTTCGGATTATATTAGGAACCTTAGTAAAAATCCCAGGGGATATTTCCAATACAACTAGCTATCAACGATACAGTATTTTACCATGTGCAACTTCAATGTTCTTTCCTTGGAAGGGTTCATATTACTTGGACACTGAAGAGTCTAGAGATATGAAACTATTTCGCTATATCATGCAAAGGAAGAAATTTTTTCTTGGATCTCAGTTGCAGGTATAGTGACATTGAATCCTACTATGTCTGGAAGTTCTTTGTAATCTTGCAGATGATTCATCTTGAGTGCTCTGAAATTAGATTCATCTAATATCTTAGCCAAGCCTTGACCTTTGACAAGTTTCATTGGTTTTACTTCAAGATCAAATTCTTGAATCTTGGCAAGCCATCAACCCCTCCTTCCGTCACTATGGGGTTGAACCAATATATCTTTAAAGGAACTGGTCGGTATGTAGGAAATTACATTAGAAATCAACACATAGGTCCTGAATGATTTTAGGGACTTCACCATTGTGTACGAATATTTCTCTAGTATATCGTATTTCAACTCTGCGTCTCTAAGGATTTTACTAAATAATTATATCAGTTGCTCAAACCCTTCATCGTTCTTCTGTAGGAGTACGATTGCAATCATATGTTCAGATGCGAATGGGAATATCAATAATTTTTTCATGTAGTCCGAAATAGCCAACACAGGTTCTTCTCCTATTACCTTCTTGATATGTTCGAAGGATTCTTTAGCTTCAGTCATCCATTTGACCTCGCTATATTTTTTTAGCATATCTGTAATCAACTTAACAATTTTAGTGAAGTTCAAAATAAATCTTCTTAAAAAAATTATATTTCCTAAAAAGGATTGGATCTCCTTTCTGTTCCTAGGAATATTTATTGTATATATGGCTTCTACCCTTTTCAGATCAATTTTAATTCCTTCCCTGGATATAATATGGCCCAAGATTTTACCTTCTTTCATTGAAAAATGGGATTTATTAGGGTTGAGCGACAAACCAAATTTCCTTCATTTGTCGAACATTTGTTTCAAATGGACCAAGTGCTCTTCATTGGAGTTAGAAAATAGAGTTAAATCATCAAGATAAATGACAAAAAACTTATCTCTTTTACCGACAAAGGCTATGTCAATTGCTCGTTGAAAGGTGGCCCTTGTGTTCATTAGACCGAATGGCATTTTTTCATACATGAAAGTACCCCATGGATAGGTGAATGAAGTGTTTTCTTTTTCATCCCCATGGAATGCAATTTGATTGTAACCTGAAAATCCATCAATCATGGACATTTAGTTAGCCTTGACCACTTTTTCAAGGATGTGGTCCATTTTAGGGAGGGGATAATTATCTTTCAGGGTTGATCTGTTCAAGTTCTTGAAATCTATGCAGAGCCTGATTTCACCATTCTTTTTCCTTACTGGGACTAAATTAGCCAACCACTCAAAATATCTAAGTGGAACAATGATATTTGCATGCATGCATTTTTTTACTCCCATTTCTATTATAGGAAGAAGTACAAGGTTTATTTGTCTAAGCTTCTGTCTAAAAGGCTTGATGCCTGACTTCAAAGGGATTTTATGTTTGATGACAGTGGTATCATAAGTTTTGAGTTCATCGTAATACCAAGAAAAGACATCTTTGTATTGCTTGAGTAACTCTGTGTATTTACTCTTCATTTTGGTTGGAAGGTACTTAGATGTTTTGAGCAGTTTAGGGTTTTCCTCAGTGCCTATATCACAATCTTCAACTTCTTTAGGTTGGGGTTACAAGCTAGAATTCTGAGGTATATCATCCCGATAAAATAATCTTTCCAAAGGAATCAAACCTTTATGAATTTGATTGATTTTTAGAACCAACATGTTGTGGTTAGCGAATTTATCTTGGAATTTCTGAGGATCTTCATCTTCTTGCATGATCCAAGTAGGATCATTCTGATTTTCATGATCAATGTGTGTCTTAGAAATTTTTTCCACCATTTCTAAAAACTGATTGATCTCGTTATCATCTTTGAATACCTGCCAATGTTGAACTTTATTCAATATTGAAGGCGTGTGCCTCATTTCTTTGTGATACTTTAGCTTCAATACCATAGGTGGCATGAAAGTAGTTGTCTCTTTGTCTAGAGAGTCGGCTTGTTGATTCTCTTCCCTGGGGATATGATAAATATTAAATGATGAGAAAAAGTTTTCTATCAGATCCTAGGCACAGTTCTTGTATGACCTTAGCCTTGGATGCTTGGCCTAATATTGTTGCCTTATCTTCTTTATGATCAATTATGCATCACCATAAACTATCAGATTTTCAATTTTAAATTTTCTGGCGGCCTCTAACCCTAAGAGAAGAGCTTTGTATTCACATACATTATTAGTATAGTCAATTTCCCACTGCAATCTATATGAGAAAGGAATAATGAATTTGTCTTTGGGTAACACAAACAACACCCCAACTCCTGCTCCTTCCCAATAAAAAGCACCATCGAAATACATCTTCCAAACTCCTACACTATTTACATTTTTATTTTATTTTTATATTTTTTCTTCTATACAACTTTCTCATGTACACTCATCGAAACCATGATTAATTGATACTATACAATTCCCTAAATCCTGATCAACAATATATAAAGGGTAGTTATTTGGGATATATGGGTCACTTACAGTATACGCCAACCAAGTCTCTCTGTATGGAAGGGTGAACTATCCACTGAAGATCAGGATCATATCATATGTCATATCTAGCTAAAGCAATCCTCCAAGTTTAGCACCCCAAGACCTGAACAACAACATGCCATACTTTGTAAGAACATCAACAATGACTACATCCATGAGAATAGTTTTCAGAGGGACCTGTGCAAGATTAACTAACAAATATTTAATAAAACTGAGGAATTTAACTTTCCTTGAATCAAAAGAATAGAGATCTCAGTATGGTCTAGTAACCTCGAGGCCCAGTTTTTCCATTATGTCTTTGGGCACTAAGTTGTGTGAGGCTCCAAAATCCAACATACAATTATGGATTAGGTGATCATGCATAGTCAACGTGATATAGAAAGGAGTGACGGGATCCTTGGTATTTTCAATATGTGTACCAAACATTATAGTAGGATTATCATCTTCTAGATTTATAGTATATGCATGACTTTTGACATCTGAGAAATTTATCATCTTGGAAATATGTTTTGTGTACATTGGATTTTTTGCCAGTTCAACCAGAGGTACTGAAATTTGAATTTTATTAATTTCTCTTTCTAGATTGAAACTTCCAATCATCTTTTTGGTGTTTCTAGATTGGATCTCAGTGTCTCTTTTTTCTATTCTAGTGGTTTGTGTTTCTTTAGTTTCGGTTGTCTTTGTCTTGGCATTTTGCATTTCAACTATTTTCGTTTGGGTAGCTTGCATTTCAACTACTTTTGTTTTGTTAGCTTGCACTTCAATTGCCTTTTTTTTGGTAGCTAGCTTTTCGATGGATGGTTGAGAGGTCTCATTCTTTTTACTTCTTGAGAAAATTTTCTTTCGTGGATCAGTCATGGAATTTTTATCTCTAAGCCTGAAATTGTATTTTTGTTGAATCTCGACAATTATAGAGTCGGTGATTCCTTGGTAATCATATTTTCCCATATTATTTACACTTTCATCCTTTCCGAATAGTGGTTCTTGACCCAAAGACCTTTCATAATATTGATTTTTAGGTGACGTTCTCGGTCATTGTCACCGAGGTTGTTTATATATTCATCTTGTTGAAATAATGTAAATTCAAACATTATTGTAATTATTATTGATGTATTATTCATTAGATTAATCCCCTTTTGCCGATTGATCATGTCAGGTATTGTAATTGACCAAATCCTTTATTGCGGATTGGTCAAGCCGTAATTGTAATGGGTAAATTAAAAGTCATCCCCAGAGTATAATAAAGTGGTTATAACCACCCAAAATATATTAAAGTGGTTATAACCACACAGAATAAAAAGTCAACCCAGCCATGAAAAGACACCCTAGTTTGCACATGCCAGATTGTATAAATAAGAGAGGATAGCACCTCATTTGTTCACTCACTCACTTGATGATCAGAGCACAAGTTTGGAGTTGCAATTGGAGAATAAGAGAGAGAGAGAGAGAGAGAGAGACATTATTTGGAGAGGAATTTTTGTATTTGTTTGAGTTATCTATTGGCATTGTATTGGCTATCTATATTAAAGAAGTTTTTGCTAGGTTTTCTCTGCCATGAGGGTTTCCCAGGATAAATGATGGATCTCTTGTGATTGTGTATTTCTTAGTGATCCTATTTATGCTATGGTTATCTAATTAAATAAAATAAACCTAATAATAGATTAAACCTTAACATGGTATCAGAGCTAAGATGAAGAGAGAATCTTTTACAAGAGAAAGAGTAAAACGTCACTGTTGTTGTACATGTAAATTAGGGATTTTTATTGAAGAATATTTCCAGCATCAAAACCATCTAGAAAAGTGATCCCTAACCCAAGGATTTATTTGGCACCTTCCGTGCAACTTTTTAGTGGGTAGATATCCTGGAAAGTGAAACCCTAGTTTTCATCGGTACCAAAAAACCAGAAGTACCAGAAGAACCAAAAAACCAAAAGTACTAGAAAAGAAGAAGCACCGGTCCAGAAATTTGCTGGTCAAGTTTGAGGAGGTAAATGTTGGATTTTCATAAATCTAACTACACCAGCTTATTCGCCTCAGCTCAGTGCATCTATTCCTTCGATCAGAATTTCAAAACTTGAAGTTTGAAAAATTAGGGCTACCTCATAAAACCCTAAGTTACAGTTGCAGTTGCAGTCTCAGAACCAGTTGCAATATCAATTGGAGTTGCAGTACTAGTTGAAGTATCAGTCGTACTACCAGTTGTAGTCACCCTTGAAGTTTTTAAGAGTTAGTGATCATTTCCACTACTACCAGATGGTGCCACTACCTGAAAATGCTGTCAGAGGTATGTACTCACATATGTTTAAATTGTTAAGCATTAAAGGGTATTTGTAGGAGAAGGGAACTCTTTCCATAGATCTAGAAGGATCTCAAGATCCAACACATTTAGAGGAATAATGGAACTTAGGTGTGATTATTCTGATATGAATCTATTTTTTATGACATTATTTTGATCAGTGTTGGATGTTGTATCTATGGCGATCATTCTAACCTTTGGTCAAAATCCAAGTCAAAGTATTAGATGGATTAAAAGTTGAGATCATAGATTTTACCCTCTAACCCAACCTTCTGTCAAGATATCATATTGTCTTAGTACAAAAGATAGGTTGAAGAAAGCACACTCATTCTTGAGGAAAAGGCTCCAGGTTCTAGGTTTTATTAATTAAGTTGATAAGATTCAAAGTTGCACATGACAAGTTGATAACTACCCCTTTACAAGTGAACACTATAGTTAGGATAACAGTCTTTGAAAAGTACTATACTTGGTAGCATGTGAGAATATTGAGATAAATTTTTAATGTAATCATTTTCCTGATACAACTAATATCTCCTCTAGGAGAAACCTCTTGTGTTAGTTCTAGGTTGCCATGGAGGAATGGTTGATCAAAACACTATAAGAGTGTTGACCTCATTTTGTATTATATTTCTTACTTTTGATCCTTACTTCAAACAAGTCACAAGTGATAGCTTTGAAGGAGATACTATGATGATTATTTGTGCTATTGCTTTATCTAATACTATCAAAAGAGTACTATTCTTGCTTGTTGACCTTGTTTCAGGTCATAGGTGATAACTCTAAGGAAGCTATTGTGAAGGTTGTTGAAGGAAACATATTATACGAGACATGAAGTAGACTATGTACATGACCATATACACTCATGTACCAAAGAAGTTGAAGAAGAAGCTATCTCTTGAGATTCAAAGTATCTCATATGAACATTGATTGAAAGGAGAAGAAGGCTCCAAAGATGACTGAAAATTAGAACAGGAAGCAGAACTCGTTTGAGGCATGACTTTGTATTTCACATCTAGAATTGGTATTCAACACCAAGTATACCCTGTAAGAGATGATAAAGTCCTTGTAGAGTTAGAAGAAATCAAGAGTAATCCTGATCTCATAAAGTATCATATGAAGAGTCAACTTCCATGACTGGGAGACAAATGTCATGAGAAGACTAGATCATAGCTTTATAAACTTCTAGGAGATATGAAATCTCCTGGGAAGATTCCCATGTACCAGTGACAAAGAAGGAATTTAGTCATAAAGACTAGGATATGGATTCTTCTGTGAGAAGAAAATTCAGTATTGACTTCCAATATTGATCTATACAGATCAAACATGTTGCAGATGTACACAGCCTGATGTATGTCTAGAGGATTCTCCTAGCAAAAGGGGGAAGACTATGACGAGACACTTATTGAAGAAATAATTCCAGTATTTATGAAGACAACCAGAAAAATCATGATTCATATATAGTATGAGATGCAGGGGGAGAAATACCCATATTTAGAACTGAGTAGTAGTTGGTACAGTACACTAGTTGGGTCATGGAGACAAGACTTCAATGAAAGATAGAGTTACCTCCATGAAATAAGCAGAGTTATCTTCAATATCATTTATTGAGCCACGCTTAGTTTCAGATGAAATTGTTGCCATGATAGAATAAGAGGAGTTACTCTTAGATTTTATAAGCCACAGTGAGAATGAAGAATTCATTCTCAGCCTCAGCGAAACTATAGGTGTAGAGTCCCAGATTCCAGAAGGAACATTTGAAGAGAGAGTACAGGGCATACTCCCAGGCAGTGAGACAAATAGTTCCTTACATAAAGCACATAGATCGAGCACATGATTGTGTAGATTGAGTTGCAACTGAGAAAGTGTACCATATTGGTACAATGTAGTGAGGCAAAAAAAAAAATTATTTGAAGATTGAAAATAGAAAGACGCATGTCTGCCAGTTGAGGAAGGATCTGTATGTGTTGAAGAAAGATCCTAGAGCTTGATATTACAGATGATAGAAAATTTTATGATGAGCTTGGGATTTACCAAGAGTAAAGCTCATTCTAACCTCTACTTCAAGGTTATGAATGATGATCCGGTGATATTATTGTTGTATGTGGATGACTTATTATTAACTGGATAAGAAAAACTCATCATCGAATGTAAGAAGAAGATTGCTTCAGAGTTTGAGATGAAATACCTTCGCCCAATGCATTATTTATTAGGTCTTGAGGTATGGAAGAGCCCAGAGAGAATCTTCCTTAACCAAGGGAAGTATGTAGCTGAAATCATAAAGAGATTTGATATGTTGGAGTGAAAGTCCATGAATACACCCATGGAAACAAAGTTGAAGCTTCTAGTCAACACTTTATCAGAATTGATTGAAGCCACGCTGTATAGATAAATCATTGGATCGTTGATGTATCTAATGAACACTAGAATAGATATATGTTTTTCCATGAACACTTTGAGTTAGTTTCTAGTAGAATCGAGACATGTTCACCAAGTTTCTCCAAAAAATGTGATGAGGTACCTTAATGGTAAATTAGATTATGGTCTCAATTATGATGGAGATCATAATTTCACACTAAGTGGGTACAGTGATTCAGATTGGGCTGGGAGTGTCTCTGAGAGGAAGATAACTTCAAGATGTTTTTTCAGTTTGGGATCAGCCATGATCGCATGGCAGAGTAAGAAGAAATCAAGCATTTCTCTCAGTACAGTGGAAGCATAATACATTGTTGCGTGTTCTTCCAGTTGTGAAGCCATATGGATTTGTAAGTTGTTGACTGGTCTATTCAACCTAGAGATGGAAGAAACCACAATCCTATGTGATAACCAAAGCTGGATAAATATTACTAAGAATCTTGTATTCCATGACAAGTCGAAACACATAGAGATCCAAGACTATTACATCTATGACATGGCATAGAGAGGAGCCATAAAGCTCCAATATGTTAGCATAGATGAACAAGTTATCAATGTGTTGACCAAGCCTCTATGTCATGTAAAGTTTTATCACTTTTGAGATAATCTTAGTATAGTTCGAAAGGACCTCCCTCGATAGGGGGAGTAGTGTTGTCTTGATATTCTAGCCTAGTGTTGTGATTCCAACTTAATTGTTGTGTTGAGATGCCAAACTAGTGTTGTTATTCCAGTTTAATTGTTGTGTTGAGATGTCAACCGAGTGTTGTGCTTCGAGCTTAATTGTTGTATCGATATGCCAGTATAGTGTTGTGCTTCCAGATTAATTGTTGTGTTGAGATGCTAACTGAGTGTTGTGCTTCTAGCTTAATTGTTGTGTTTATATTCCAACTTAATTGTTGATGCCAGCTTAATTGTTGTGTTGATATTCCAACTTAATTGTTTATGCCAACTTAATTGTTGTGTTGAGATTCCAGCTTAATTGTTGATGCCATCTTAATTGTTGTCTTGTGATTCCATCTTAATTGTTGTGATGATTTGGCAACCTCGTGTTGTGATGATGTGCCAGCTTAAGTGATGTGATGCCATCCTCGTGCTGATGACATGCCAACCTCATGCTATGATTATGTTCCAGCCTCGTACTGTGATGATGTGTTTCCATCTTCGTGTTGTGATGCCAACCTCGTGTTGTGATGCTAGCCTCGTGATGAATACTCTTAGCCTAGTGTCGATGTTCATGATGCTCCATCCTTCATGTTGTGATGTTTCTTTTGTTGATGATGTTCCAACCTTTGTGCTTTGATATTGTTGTTGAATATGATGACGATGATGCCACTTCAACTTCTTACTGAAGATGATGATGATCATGCCACTTCATCTTCTTGTTGAAGATGATGATGATGATGATGATGCCACTTCAACTTCTTGCTGAAGATGATGATGATGATGATGCCACTTCAGCTCCTTGCTGAAGATGATTATGATGATGACGATGTCATTTCATATTTCATGTTGAAGATGATGATGTTACTTTAGCCTCATGCTGAAGATAAGGATGATATTACCTTAGCCTCATGCTAATGAGGATGATGATTCCATTATAGATCTCTGTTGTGAATGATGATATTGATGATGAGAAAAACTTATGATGATTGATAGATATGCCAGTCAGTGTTCCAATATGTTGTTGATGATGTTGCCCTCTCTCTCACCTGATGTTATTTTAGAATACCCTTCTTGTTAAGGGGGAGTGTTGAAATAATGTAACTGCAAAGAGTATTCTAATTATTATTGATGTATTATTCATTATATCAATCCCCTTTTGTGGATTGATCATGTCAGGTATTGTAATTGACCAAATCCCCTATTGTGGATTAGTCAAACCCTAATTGTAATGGGCTAAATGAAAATTCATCCCCATAAAATATTAAAGTGGTTATAACCACCCAGAATGAGAAGTCCGACCATTCAGTGAAATGACACCCCATTTCACACATGCCAAATTGTATAAATAAGACAGGCTAGTGCCTTATTTGTTCACTCACTCACTTGATGATCAAAGCGCAAGTCTAGAGATGATGTTGGAGAAGAAGAGAGAAAGAGGCACATTCTTAGAAGAAGAATTTTTGTATTTGTTTCAGTTATCTCTTGAAATTGTATTGGCTATCTATACTAAGGAAGTTTTTGTTGGGTTTTCTCCCCCATGAGGGTTTCCCAGAATAAATGATGTGTCTCTTATGATTATGTATTTATTAGTGATCCTATTTATTCTATGGTTATCTAATGAAATAAAAGAAGACTAATAATATCTTAAACCTTAACACATATAACCCTTCATAGTCTAATACGTCATCACTTTGCATGAAGTTTTGTTTTTTGAAAGGAGCTTTGATTTTCTGGTCTTAATTTTTTACTGGTATCTGCAGGATCTGGGGGTTCGGGTTCCTTCTAAAATATCTCTTAGCAAATGAATCAATTTTAGCTTGGTCAAATTCCATATTAGAGATATGTTTTGATAACTCTATGATTATTTTAGCCATGTCATCCATTTTGTCCTCTGCAGACCTCTGAGATCCGGAGGGTCTATCTTGTTCTCTTAAACGTTTGGTTTCTTTAGCTCTCGTATTGAATTTGGTTTTCATTTTTCCCGATGCCATCATATTCAAATCGATTTCGATGGCCTCGTCCTACATTCTTGTAAGGTTATCAGACATCCTTTCTCTCAAAATCAGGACAAAGTTTGGCTTGAAAGCTCCTGCGAAAGTTACTTTAGCCGCAGGTTGGGAGGGTTTAACTTCTGCTGGAATTTTGTGATAGATTTTATTAAACCTTTAGGTGAACTCTAAGACTGACTCTGAACTCTTCTTCCGTAAAGCCCCAAATTTTTTTCAGGTAATATACGTGATCCTTTTCCTCTCCCCACTACCTTAAAAAGGTGACTTCTAGGGCATTGTAAGATGCTATAGAACCTACAGAGAGCCCTCAAAAAAAAAAATTGACTTTCCCTTCAAAAAAATTCTACAGAAGCCTCAAGTAAACATCCTCATGCTCAATGCTGAGGATATACATGAATTGATAGAAAAATTTTATGTGCTCAATGGCAGTTAGGTCTCCTTTCCCCATGAACTTCAGTAAGCTTTTCATATAGTTGTATAGTAAATCATGAAGGATAGGGGGAAGGACTAAAGGGGAATATCTGGCCACCACTTTGGAAAAAATCCTGGGAGGGGGAAGTGGTATCCCTTGGCCACCTCCTCCTCTAGTACCACCTCTGGTGCCACCTTCGGCACCACCTCCTCCAACCATAAACATTTGAAGTTGAGGGGATGAACTTTGAGAGATAAAAAGAGGATTTCCGTAAACCTGTAGTGGCCTTTCAACTACCTCGGGATGAGGATATTGAAGTTCTGGAGATAGACCAATAGGGGATGAAAGATGTAAAAAAAGGGTAAAATGGAAATGGGGACGGGGTTCTTCAGACTTACATGATATATAGACAGGAGAAGCAACATGAGTTGAATCAGGATACATGATATACTCCTCAGAGTTTCATGGAATAGAAACCTTTACTTCGGGGATCCATGAAATAAAAAAGGGTATAGAAAAGGGTCCTTTAACTTTACTAGTAGACATGGAAGTTGAATCGGTCTCATCTTTTATTTCAGGTAAAATCGGTTTAGGGTTTATGATTTCAATTTCAAGTTTATCATTTGATGTATCTTTGAAGTGGCTTTGAGTGTAACTTTTTTATGAGATCGTTTATTCAAGTGGAACCTTAGCATTAGCTTACACAGCTTTAGGTTGGTAAACCTTACTTGCAGATGCAACAACCTGCTTGGGGTGTCCCCTTCATATCAAAAGATTTTCAGGATCTACTATAGACGTAGTTTGCTATTTGTCTGGGTTCTTCCTGGTATTCTTTCTATCGAATTCTATCTTATCGATAGTGGAGGCTCCAAGTGAAAGATAAAAATACTTAATACAGTATTCAATCCTTGTTCACTATCAAAGACAAAATATTACGTTGTCATTTCTCCCAGGGAAAAGTAACTTTGTATCTTTGTCCCTGGCAACGACACCAACAAGATGTTGTTCCTGATATTACACTTAAGGCTTGAAAGAGTAATGTCAAGGAATCATAAAAATGAAAGTTGATTTTGAAAGGTGCTTTTCCTTCCGTTAGTTATATAAGATTTAATTCCTCAAATGAAAATAAAAAAAAGAACAGGACATACTTTGTAATTTGTGGTATGAGTCAATTTGTGAAATCAAATGGTGTGAGGGAAACTTACAAAACCATAAAAAAAAATAATTCATCAATGAAAGATGAATCTTACCTTATTCACAGTAGAATAAAATGAAGCATGCAATCTTGAAAGGATAAAATATTCAACTATACAAGTAGCTCACGGGTCTTGTATTTACTTACAACAAATACATAGGAAACATTTCTTTTTTAACGGATAACTGATTTGATGTGATTACAGTAGCCTTGGTACTAAATTGTAAAGACCCTCTTATCAAGAATACATAAAAGAAACTAGGAATATGGAATACGAGAGGGAAACTCTTATAGGGGAATCCTCCTATGGACAAGCAAATTCCCTCTTGGTATATAGACCCCTAAAACCAAGATAGAAAGGGTGCTATCATTGGTCACTTCCATTATTTTAGATCTAATTAAGATAATATACAAAGAGGAAGAAGAAAAAAGTGTACCTTGTTAATGATGTTTATCCTCCCAAATTCCAAGTTGAGCTTAAATCCCAAGCTCCTAGATAGGTCTTGTAGAACAAACAAAGATACAACAAGCTTCCTATTCTACTAATATTAGCTCAAACATAGATCTATCTATTGAAGACAATTTTATGTAGAACAAACATAAACTTGAAAGAAACAGGCCAAGAATGTATGTATGTTAATGAGAACAAATGAAGAGTACTTACAATCCTCTGATGAAGGTGCAACAATGTCTTCCAGCTCTCCTTGTACAACCCCTTTTCTCAAGTAATCTACATTGATTATGCTTCAATAGAATCTGACTTATGGGATCATAAGTTTGGTGTAATTCTCAATCTCCATCCTCCACTTTCACCATGAGGAGGCCTCCTTATATAAGTTTGGAGAGGCCCAACCACTTTAGATATCTTTGGGATAAGTTGAGGATTACTCTGCTTCAGTTGTGTATCTTTCCTAAGACCATTCCTTGAACTCATATTTGAATCCAACCAACTTTAAAGATTGAGGGGATTCTTCCCTGATTTATATTAACAAACCAAAATTCACTCACAAGGGGTAGTGCTCCCCCAAAAGTATGCACAAAGCATTTTAATACTCCCCCAAAGAAAGCTAGGGAGCATCGGTGCTCCCTGACAGTGGGTAGGGGAGTGCTTCCTTCCAAAAATCATTTTAAAGTAGTTTTTTCAGTGGGTGAAGTCTTGTACTCCTTGTCAAGTGATTTATCCTCTTCAAAACCAGTCTTTGAGGTGTCTTAAGTGTCCTTATGATGTCGTTAGAGGCACAACATAGGAGAGATGGAAGTATAATGTTTGTGACACTTGCGACCCTTTTGATCAAGATGCGACACTTATGGATAAGATGTGACACTTACAACACTTGTAATGACGACACTTGCGACACTATTGAAGTGGGTAATTTTGATGTGTAACAGATTTCCCCCCAAAGTGCGAAGTCAGAAGATGATGATGACTGAAGTATTTTGTAGAGTTTTTCGAGAAAGGGTATGGACACGAAGAACTTGGAAAATGATGCACACAACCATCAAAAAAATATTATAACATGTTTCAAACCCAAGGTAGGCATACCTATGCTTGAGTGATAAAGGATTTTTCAGGTATGGCTACCATAGAATACACTACAGATCCATAATTATATTGACAAAAAGGTATAGCCACTAAAAATACAATGTGGATCTATACTTTTGTGACATCAATTGATCATAGGCATGAAAATTACACTATGGATCTACGAGATGATAAGACATAGCCACAGACCAATACAAAGTGGATCTATGTGACAATATATGTGTCAATATTCAAGAGAAACTTCATCGCAACCTCGGTAAAGTATATATTAGAGTGAATGACTCAAACCAGGGTCTTCCTACCAATAACGATGTAGTACAAATCTAACCATGTGAATAGATGTCCTGATGTTGAACATGGAAGAAATCACTTGATTACTGGTCAATGATGTAAACCATTAACAAGTGCGAGGGAAATCACCACTGATGTCAATGATTCCAAGGGTACCCTAGTACATTCCAATGAGTGTGAATAGATGAGCTGAAGTTGAACATCCATGGAATCATCCAATTAGAGGTCAATGATATAAACCTACTATCAGACATGAGGAGGCCTGTCGTTGAGCCATGCAAGTCCCAAAGTACTAACGGTTTTCTAATTCTATCTCCTAGATAATGTGTTGAAGTCAGTAGGAATAGGATCATCAAAGGAGGGTGTTGATGTATCCCCCATCAATGACACGAAATGGACATAGATATGTAATAGGTGGATCAAATGAACATGGAATGACACAGGTATTGAAACATGATATTTGTGATGGCTGACTCTCGAGGCAGATACTTCCATTGAAAACTAATGTACAACAGTAGAAACCTAACATGGACCAAAACATGATGATGCAGTGGAGACTATGACTTACGTCAAGTTACCCAAAGGAGTAAGGAAACTGAAAGGATTGGTTCAGTGCAGAGGTTTAGCAGATTGAAATGGGTGCAAAGATAAAATTTTGTGTTCAAGGGTGAATGTAAGGTCACTAGTAAAGTTCTCAAAAACTGCTTGGCTTGCTTCTTTCAATTTTCCCCCCCATCTAGATAGATGAGTACCTATTTTTGGTTTAATGAGCTTGAGGAGGGTAATGCATGCTCGATATAACTCACCTTCGGTAAGTTCCTCTTCCTTTGTTTAATGAACTAAAAAAGGTAAGGGTTCGATCCCGTATGGGACCTTCAATGTATGATTGTTTAACAAGTCTAGATAAGGTAAAATCGATTGTTTTTCATATTTAGAGAGTCTGAAAATGACTTAAAGGTGACTCCAATGTGGTCCTTTTCATAATACTAGTCTCGCAAAGCCGAAAAAGAGATAAATTATCACTCAAAAGACACCCTTTCAAACCTTTTAATGAGTGGGAAAGGAATCAAGATCACTCGATAGTATTTTCATGTTTAGAGAGTCTAAAAAGAGTTTAAGAAAGACTCCATGGGGTTCCTTTTTCATGTATCCATGCGAGCCCGAAGAAGAGATAAAAGGTTGCTCGATTACATTCTCATGTTTTTACGAGCATGAGAAAGAACAAAGACTAAGCTCGATACTCTACCCCCAACTTGAAAGCTAGTGGATTAACTCTAGAATGATTATCAAAAGGTCGAAGACATGCCCCTCAAGCTTCAATTCATTCACTAAATGTGAGGTTGTCACCAATTTTTGTACTATAGGGAGAAAGATGATATAGGTGGATGAAATGAAGGTTCAAATATGAGACCTAATGAAAGACTCAACTTGACATCTACGAGATCTGGAGAAAGACTCAACCTGATAGGAGAGGTGACTTTTTCATTTTTTAACAAGCTTGACACAGGAAAAGAACAATGCTCATGGCTCTAGGTTCAATCCCCAGAGTTTTGTTTCATTTTTTAATGAGCTTTCTACAGAGAGGAAAACTATGCTCAAGACCTCTATTTCATTTTTTAATGAGATTTCTATAGAGAAGATAAATTATGCTCGTAGCTTCTATTTCATTTTTTAATGAACTTTCCACAAAGAAGAGAAACTATGGTCGTAGCTTATGTTTCATTTTTTAAAGAGATTTCCACAAAGAATAGAAACTATGCTCATGACCTCTTCTTGATCAGGGCTTCCAAGAGGATGATGCCCTGGAGGGAAAACGTGTCAAGGTACAAAACTCGGTCATGGCTTCCAGGAGATCTTCATTGCATGGAAGAAGAATGCTCTGGATGGAACACATGTCGAGGGCCTCATCAGGGGTAAGGATATATATCTCCAATATCCCTACCGAAGAGATCACCATGTCAACTACCAGATCCAAATCATCAGAATTTGAAGTCATGGGAGACAAGGCCACATAATTGACCTGTGGAAGAGGTGATACTGACTATATATAAGACCTGTTTAGGGAGGCCATTGGGTTGATGGTCAAGTCAAGCCCAAAAAATGAAAGCTAATCAATAGTCACCATTCTTCCATCATACAGGAAATATATCACATGAAAAAGACTGGACACAATAGATTTCATGGCATAGAAATAATCTTGCCCAAGGAGTAAATCAAAATCCAAGGGGTCCTGGACTACCATAACATCAATAAAGACTTTTTTCCCTCCCAAAGTTACTGAAAACTGAGGAAGGATCCCTAAAGGGTGACTGGTTCTTTTGTTTAAAGTGTATATAGTCTAGGTAACTGACACAAGCTTAGGATAACCCAAAGCTTGCTAAGAAATAGAGGACAAAATACTAATGGATGAACCTTCATCTATCAGCATATGAGGAACATCCCGACCATAAAATTTTACTGTAATCTTGAAAGGAACATGAGAGGGATGAAGGGTGGGGTTGACCAATGATGGGACTGGATCAGTCACTTGGGTTTCACTTTCCAGATGAAAAGTGGGGTTGATCAATGATGGAACTGGATCAATTAATTTGGTGAGTGGTTCAACTGAGGATGAAACTAGATTGACCACTTGATCAACCATATTGACTAGGGATGGAACTAGATTGACCAGTCCATCAACTAACGATAGGTTGGGAGAAATCTTATGATAACCTTTTCGAAGTTGAAGTTTTTCCAAAAGAGAAGAAGCCTCATCCATATGAGGACAAAGGTGCGAATAATGATCACCTTCGTATAACATACAACAAAATTTGACAGTTGTATTCTTCTTACCAAAATTAACATCACTAGTTGATGGGGTATCATTGGCGTGACCAATAGGGACCAATGATGTGGAAGACCACATTTCTAAGACCTTGGGAATACCAGGGCAATCCCTCAGAAAATGGTCACCCTTACAAATACTACAAGGGAATTTGTGTTTTAGATTCTTCATTTTAACCTTATCTACCTTATCAACACTCTCAGTACTATTCACAATATCTGGCTTCTTAGATCCAACATTTTATGTAGTTGGGGGCTTGGTCCTTTTCTGGTTCATCTTCTTCTTCTCTTTTTTTTTCTTCTTCTTCTTATCAATCTGGCTACTCACTTGAGAGCTTTCACTAGGCAAAGAAGGAGAAATGGAAGGATACCTGATGAGAAAAGAAGGAGAAAGGTCAACATGAGGTTGATATGTGGGCAGTGTGCTTACATCTAAAGAACCTGCATTCAAGATGACTAGAGTGGAAAACAACCATACTGGTAACCCAATTGTGAGACCTGGAAGGCTCAAAGTAGCAGTGTGAGGAGGACCAATGTTTCTATAAGAAGGAAAAACAAAGGTTTCCCCTGGAAAAGGGGTTCCTTCATTGGTCATCTCGGGAACTGATGCCAGAAAAATAAATCTCCCACTTAGATTTTGCTAGGGAGAATAAACAACACATGCTAAAAAATATAGTAAGAAAGCAAGAAAACAAAAACTTCTCACAATGAGCACACTAGTTGGTGATGAAATTCTTAATGGACATGCTTAATGGACTTACACCCTGATGGAAGCTCCCACACATAAACATGGGTATACCCTCTAAGGAGCCCGAGTGAGTCTGGCCAGCGTCGATTCCAGGTAACGTGAAGACTTTCCCCTCCATAGTCACATTGTGTAAAGACCATAAATATATAGGCCACTAAGGTTTCCAACTACAACAATGATGCCTAGGGAAACAATCGACAGTCCAATCCACATGCAAGGGTAGGGCATCTAGCCTTAAATCAACTTGAAAGGCTTCCACTGATCATTGTGAGTATACCTTCAAGTGACCCCCATAATACATGCAATCTCTACACCAAGAATGAAAAAACAGGGTGAGTAACTCTTCCAGTATTAATGTGACCTCGTGATTGACCCTTGTGTGAGAAGAGGTTCCCAAAATAAAATGTGGAAATTGGATTTCAACACTCCCTAACAGAAGATCATATGTTTTTTTGCAGCTTTGGAAAGTTATCTTT
>CBVK0100933049.1:0-22926 GCA_900067695.1 Picea abies | reverse complement strand
CTCTTCCGATCTCACTGGTACGTCAATGAACAAGCCTTTCATGTGGGTGTGCATAAAATTACCTTGGAGATTGATGACATTTAATTTTTGATGAGGTTATCACGTCGAGGCTCTCAGGTATCACTCTCGGGAAGCAAAGGTGGTGGAGAACCCATGGACTATTACATTGCACATCACTGCGTTCCAGTACAGAAAAGCATAGTGGCAAGGTTGTCATTAGGGATGTTCAAGATTTACCTTTGAGAACTATCATCTACACTATCACTCGGATGGCATGGAGTGTGGATCCTCACATGGCTTTACAAATCCACTTTCAGTATGCTATAGAGTGTATGGATCCCCGGGTCTTCAATTGGTGCGAGGTTCTTTTGAAAAACATGAAGAAACAACTGACAAAGTGTAGGAACGATCAGTTGAAACAATTTGGCTATGGATCCATTTTGGTATCCGTCTTCCTAGAGAGGGTCCTTGTCTTATGTCTACATCATGTGGAGTGGTGAATACCCACTCCACAGTATCCTCGGATGAAAAGATGGGTGGATTTGATGGCCCGACATGGTGTCATGGCAATCGTCAAATATGACCAAGATTTCTTCCAGTGGCTGAGGGATCAACTAATTATGATTGACTATGCTTATGTCAGGACCGACTTTCATGGAGAACCTGACTTGGCATTACCTGAGGGATCTCAGTGGGGAGAAATAGGTAAGAATAATTTTTCATTATATGTTGTTTTTGGTATTTTAATTATAAAATGTTTTTTTTCATTTATCCGAGACTAATCAAGTGCTCTCAACAATGCAGATAGGCGCAGTGGAGAGATAGGCGCAGTGGTGGGTGTTGAATATCTCGAGGATATCGAACAGAACCTAGAGGGATTAACCATGAACATCCCTGACATCACGGTGGACGAGCTACCTCAACGCTATCAATGCCATACAGTTGGTGTATCAACATCCATTGGTCAACTGCTTTGTAGAGTGGCACAGGCAATTGTTTGTTATAGCGAGCAACATCCTTGATGCTTATGTATATGAAGCCATGAGCTTCACTATTTTGACATTTTGGTCTCACGGAAAACACTTTTTGTAACTTTTGACGTATTAATATAAAGTTCCTACCGGCTTACTTGTCTTTTAAAATGTGTGTTTGGATTTATAAATGGCGTAAATGTCTGTCTAAAACATAATTATCCAATGCATCTGTTAATGTGTTTAGACATCTAGAAATATGTTGATACTCAATATAATCAAAATGTCTTTCCAAGAGGTGAATTCTTAAGTATACCCGTAACAATGTAGGACTTTGGATGGAATAAACGTTATGCAATTGCAACACTACTAGCTGTAAATCAAGTCATACAATAAGATGACGGATGCAAAATGAAATTGGGTCGGTTAATAACTCGATAACTACACTTTATTCTGCGATATTATTAGTTGCACGACCAAGGAAAACATTGTGTAGACTAATTAACTCATCCGTAGGTGCATATATTCCCCATGCAGCAGACGCTAGGTTTTGAGTACTGTGACTAGCACCATCAGCAAATATGACATAGGGTAGAGAAGACACCGACATCTAGAAACCAAGCACAATGCAAGGTAAGCAGCTTAAAGGCGAAACAAGAAATGAAAAAAGCACACACTAGAGTACGATACACTAAAAATACAAAGCACTTATGCAAAAATATTTTAAGCCTAGTACTTCTTCAAGTAAATCCCATTTATGGGTTCACCCAAAGGAATTCCATCATAATCTACCAGCTCATAAGCCCCTTTCTCCAACACTCGTTTAACGATATACAGGCCATGCCTCGTGGGCTCGAATTTACTGGCCCCTAATAAGTTGTGATATTGTTCGTAAAGGAGAACTAAATCACGCTCAGAAAAAACATGTGGTTTGACATGCTTGTCGTATTGAGATTTGACACGTTTTTTCTGAGTTTCTATGACTAAAGAAACATCACGGTGAGTCTCGTCTGATTGCATTAAATATAAGAGATGTTCCTCTTCAGCTAAGGCATTAGGGAGAAGTTCGACAACTAGTTTCAAAGATGGGATTTCACATTCAATCGGCAGAATAGCTTCGATACCATATACTAACTGGAAAGGCGTGAACCCTATGGCAGATTTAACGGACATCTAATAAGACCATAATGTTGAGAAGAGCATCATGTGCTAGCTTGACTTGTGAATTCCTACCATCCATCAAAGCATAGTAGTGAAAACTTTGTTGATTGATTCAACCTTGCCATTGGCCTGTGGATAGTAAGGTGTGGAGTTTTCATGTTGAAGACCCAACTTCTCGGTAAGTTCATACATCATGAATTTGCGAAAATGACTACCATGGTCAGTGACGATGGCTTGAGGGACACCAAATATAGTAATGATATGATTGAATATGAACAACGCTACAATTTTTCTGGTATTATCAAGTGTAGGCATCGCCTCGGCCCATTTAGTGAAATAATCCACAGCTATGATAATGTATCCATGCCCCCTGATAGAGTGAGGGTTACATGTCATGAAGTCAATGCCTCATTTAGTGAATGGACCAATGGAAACTACAGGGTAAAGAGGAGCAGGATGTTATCGGATCTTATTGTTATACGTTTGACAAGCGTGGAATTTCTGAACAGCAATAATGCAATCCTTAAACAACGAAGGTCAGAAGTAACCAACTTGTAAGATATTTTGGGCAGTGGAATACCCAGACATATGACCGCCACATGCTCCAAAATGACAGTCATTTATAGCTTTCTCAGCTTCATCATAGGTTAGACATCGTCAAAATACGGAATCAATACCACAACAGTAAAGGGTATCACCGAGGATGATGTATTGATGGGATTGATACCGAACACGACGACGATCTACACGAGAAAGATCAGGCCAGAAAGTTTGGGTTTGGAGATAAATGATAATGTATCCATACCATATGTCGTCTGAACTGATCAGAAAGAGAGACTCGTCAGGAAAGGAATCATCTACCACAATTGTTGTCTCAGTGGAGGGAAGGTCACATATCAACTCGTCAAAAACCAAATATTTCTTTGACTTGGCTCCCTCAAACTCCAAATCAAACTCCTGGAGAATCACTATCCATTTGGAGTATTTTTTCCCCCAACAATTGTTGGGTAAGGATGTGTTGCATAGGGTTGCAATCGAAAATGATGGTGGTTTTGCAAAATAAGATATAATGACGAAAACGTTGAATAGCTTGAACAGTTGCCAAGGCCAGTTTCTCCACATGCATATATTTTGTTTTGGTGGTCATGAGAGTCCGACTCAAATAACAGATAACATGTTCATCATGTGAATCATCCTCTTGGACTATAATCATAGCTATGGTAGAGTCTAAAGCAGCTAAGTATAATAAATAATCTCAACGATATTCGGGGGGAAATAAGAGTGGTGTAAGGGTTAAGGCAAGTTTCAAAGCTTCAAATACTTTGTTGGCAGTGTTGTCCCATACAAAATTGTGACCCTTCTTAGGAAGTCGAGTGAAACCTTTCACTAGTTCAGCATAATTGGGGATGAATCGACGTAAAAAATTTTCCTTCCCTTGCAAACTTTGGAGTTGGCGTAATGTAGAAGGAGGAGGTAAATTGAGAATAGATTCAACCTTCAAAGGATCCACCTGAATCCCATGTGTGGAAACGATAAATCCAAGAATTCGTCCAGACTCCACACAAAAAACACATTTATGTGGATTCAATCGTATGCGATAATTACGACAGCGTAGAAAAATGGCTCGTAAGTGTGTCGGGTGATCCTAACGACACATGGAATGCGCCGATAAGACATCTAGGTAAGGTTTACATTGTGCTTAATATTGTTAAAATCATAAGACATAGCACGTTGAGAAGTCGCACCAACATTCTTGATAGCAAAAGGGAGTTTTCGGTATGCGAAGGTTCCCCAAGAGGAAATACAAGCAGTCTTATGTTGATCCACAGGTAAAATATTGATTTGATTATAGTCGGAGAATCCATCCATCAAAGAGAAGATTTCACTCCCGGCATAATCGTCAACGATCTGGTCAACGAAAGGGGTTGGATAATTATCTTTGGAACAAGCCTTGTTGATATCCCTATAATCAACATAAACACAGATCGTGCCTTGTTTCTTCGTAACTGGAACAAGATTATACACCCAATCAGTTAACGCTACAAGGTAGACAAAACCGGCTTTAAGAATTTTTTCAACTTCGAGTTTAATAGCAGCAACTTTGCGTGGATGTATTGGGCGAAGTCTCTGTTGAACGGGTTTAGCATCTGGGTAATTCTTAATCTCATGTACAACAATATCTGGATCAATTACAGGAATCTCTTTGTAACTCCACGCAAAAACGTCATGGAATTCTTGGAAAAGGGCCTTGTAAATTTGGACCTCATCAAGAGAACATGAGGCACCGATATGAACATTTTCCACGATTCCGGGTTTAATCGAAATATCTAGAGGGATGGTGGGTGAAATATTTCCCAAGTTCCCTTCATACACAACGTCACATGTTGTTTCAGGAATATGGGTAATAGTAACGATAGTAGACGGATTCGAAATACGTTGATAACTCTCTAGAGTCTCAGGTTCCAAGAAGAGGACAGAGCGATGATGCCCATCATTCCATGGGGTATCTTCCATGGAAATAACTATCATGATCATCTCATCGATGTGAAATACCACGTGAAACGGATCAGGAGACATATCTAAGAGAGAACGAGGAGAAGGATTTGTTGATTGAATAGCTTGATAAGCCAATTCCATCGGACTTTAAGGCATTTGGTCGTCATAAGGAAGACAATCGTCAGAACTAGGGATTATCCAAGGGTCATAAGACTTAGGGGTTTCACCAACAGTGGTCGATATCATGTTAATTGAAGTGACAAAAGGAGGAGGAATATCTAGTGGTGGAATGGGGAAAGTACCCATTAACGATGAATCTTTTAAAAGACCCACATCGACATTCTCATAACTAGGAGGCGTTTTTGCAATGAAAGGAACATTATTAGTGCGTGAATCGAAACTAAAGAAGGTGATTTGATCTACGGTAACAAATTTTCCTTAGTGAGGGAAATGTATCACATGGAAAAGAGTAAAAAAAATCGCATGCATAGAATCAATCCAATTATGGCCAAGTAGAAGGTTGTAATCGAGAGGTGCATCAAACACCTCAACCTCCACAGTAACCGCCTTGCCTTCTAACGCAATATATAACGAAGGAAGAACACCATAAGTTTTAAATCCTATACCATTAAAATATTTTAGAGTATTTTGTGACTCGGTAAGGGCAGGAGAGAAAATGGCTTTCCAACAAGAAATGAACATGACGCAAGTCGAAGCTCCTTCATCAACAACGGTTTGACAAATGTTCTTATTTTCCAAAACTTGTATTTGAAATGCTAATTGATGAGGGAGTCTTGGAATGTGATATTCCAAGTCAAATATTATCAAGTTTGTATCAGTAGGATCAATTCTACCAATAGCCTTTAACAATGCCTTATGTTGTGTAGGACAACTTTGAAGGACTTCGAGAGCCAACATCGCAGAAGGTGTCTGTATAAGATCTTCTACAATACTATAGTTTTGAGTGGCATGTGTGTGGGGGTTGAATGATGACTTACAAACAACGCCCTTAGGAGGAGGATGAAGAACTGTATATAGAATCGGTTGTTCGAGATGAAGAGGACCGTTGGGAGGTGAAGTTGATGGAGGAGGTTGAACTAATGGAGGTGGTGAATCATCAACTTTCTCTTTTGAAGGAGAATAATATTTGGATCGAGTAGCGACTGCAACTTCATTCTTCTTGGAGTCACCAGTACACATAAGTACATAAGATGTGGTATAGGGATAAGGTTGGTCATGAATAACCAATTGGGCCTGTTGTTGAGAAGGAAAAGGTTGGGAAAAAATGGTGGGTGTAGGAGGTGTCCTGGTCCCTTGCAGGAACTTAGAAAACTAGAGGTGTTGGGGTTGGATTTGTAGACGAGCGAGGAGGATCAGGGATCAAGTCATATAGTGTGCATGTTTGTGAATAAACTAGATCCAATTATTGAGAAGGACTAATCGTCTGCTCTTCAGTGATGACACCACCCATGGAAACATCACGGGTTGTAGGACCGATGAGTGACTTGGTAAACCACTCATCCAATAATTGGTCAGAAAGGGGAACTTTGATTAAGCATCTTCTCCTCCTCCACTCATGAATATGATCTGAAATATGAGTAGAAGAGGATTGTTTAAATGAACTCAAAATTTTGGTTCATGTCTCATATCGTATCGGTAACTCATAATGTGTTAAGAAAGCCATAGCTAAGGTGTTGAAATCATTGAAGAATCCTCGGGGCAATTCGATATACCATTTGGTGGCCGAATCCGTAAGAGTTCGTTGGAAAAGACGTAATCTAATGGAGTCATCCATCAAGGAGTTATATGAACACCAAAGATGAAATGTCATGATGTGATTATTTGGGTCTTCTCCCGATCGACCATCAAACTTAGGAATTCCTGATGGTAACTTGGTAGGTATGACCAGCCAATAAGGAGAATGCAAGATAGGATCATTCAAAGTCCTAGATAAATCCGGTAAATCCAAAGTAGCAAGAAACGACAATTGTCTGTTCACTTGAGGAAATTGGTAATTTTGAGGAGGTAATCTCGTAGGTATACCAGTAGGACCATAAGTAGTTTGTAGATAGTTAGAGGGTCATGTCAAATTCAGTGGTGGAGGGTTTTGAGTCACGTAGCCAACATGTGTTGGTTGATTAGTTATGATACCTTGAAAGGAGAATTAGACTAAAAATCTTGATCCCAGTTAGGATTTACAGAGCCTGGATATGGTTGCTCGGGATCAGAGGGTACAAAAGAATTTACTTGAGGAGTTTTCCCCCCAGGCGGTTGTTGATTTCCTTGGAAAGGAAAACTCCAAGGTTGCAATTGTTATCCAGGTGTATATTTTCCATACACTGGGTTAAGACCCCCAACTTTAGGTTTCCCCCCAACTTTAGGTTTTCCCCCAACTTGGGGTTGGACCCTAACCTGAGGTTAGCCTCCAATAGGAATTTGAAATCCAAAAGTGACAGAATGAATTGTCCCTCCAACTTGATTGGAGTTACTTGGGCGAGGACGATTAGATCCTCCAGGTTGAGGTGGAGGAGGAACGTTAGGCCCTTTGGAGAGAACTCGGGTAGGTGTAGGAATGAAACTGCTAGCAACATTATACCCAGGTGGAATAAAAATATTAGGCCCTCTGGATAGACCCTGGGAAATATTAGCAATATAAGTATTAAGAGAAAGAACTCAGGGACAAAGCCTTGAGATTATACCCTTGAAATAAGAAGTAAAAGATAAAACTTATGAAAAATCCTCTCAATACTTGAGAAACAATCAAATTCACGCTTAAAAGATGCAAACCAATCATTCACCAAGACTAAAAGTTCACCCTAAGAAGTAGAGACAAATTTGGGCAAAGTTCACCCCAGTATGGTCACCAATTTTTTTATTAGACAAATCGGTAAGTGTGGACACAAACTAATCTCCCTAACTTCAACAAGAAGCTAGAAAAAAACAGGGAAGAAGTTTCTCCTTAGATTTCATTGTCATATAAACTAGTTCAGAGAGGGACAAATAACATACCATTTAAATGACGTTTGATCCTCAATAGTGTCATCCTTACTGCTCCATCTTTGGATTTTTGGGATGGTGAACCTGTTAAGAAGCACAAACCAACAATGAGAGAGAACAATGATATATATATTCCAATGAATTCTATGTATAAGATCAAGGAGTTATACAATAAAAGTAAAGACACCTTTATAGGGAAGAAATGTATTACTGCATTATATTAAATGAAAGTGGAGAATACAACCCATGCCTTGATGTTGCAAGGTCCCTTCCAATGGTTCTTTCCTTCAACACACACACCTTTGCTCGAATGTCTTTGATGAAGAACATCCACAACCATATTTGGAGAGCTAAAGCAAAGCTATCTCAAGTATAATCTACAACAGAATTCTTCATGAATAAGCAATTCTAGCCTTTCCCATGAGATATCCCTCTTTATATAGGGTGAAAGAGGGATGGATCAGGAGATTAGGATGATCCCACTAAATCAAATAAGTGAGTAAGATCCAAATTGATTGGAGGCCACCTCATCTTCTAGAATATTCCCTTCTAGAACCTTCGTGAATTTCACTTTTTCTCTTGTTTGAGGATTGTCGCACCCCATGCACAGGCAGCCTGCAGTGACGCTGCAGTCAAGTTTTGGTGCAGCATGCGATGATCAAGCATCATCGCACCCCAAGCATTGAGCAGGGTGTGACGATCTCCTTTGACATAGTTTTTAATGAAGAAAAGATAATTCATTTTTCACATGGAGAAAGTCTCTTTTAGTATCTTCTGGGAACATAGAAGTGAGTCATACAAATATCGTCAGTTGATCATTGGGGTTCCCTTGAGATCTCTCTCCTGACCAGTGACCTTCGTGAGCTCTCTCTCCTTCATAACCTTACTCGTGAGCTCTCTCTCCCAGTGTCCTTCCTTCTCTATCTCTTTCCTTCTTCGATGTCCCCTCCAACTCATGAGTCGCAGCATACCCTAGTCTCCACGCACTTGAAAGCTTTCTCAAGCATATTCTCAAGATCTCTCTCTCGATGCCCTCGACGAGCTATGTCTCCTTCCTAACCCTACCCTCTATCTCTCTCTCCGAGTCAATTCCCTCCACGATCTCTCTCTCCTTCATAACCATGTTCTTGAGCTCTCTCTTCTAGTGCCCTTCCTTCTTCGGCGTGCTCTCCATCGCGTGAGTTGCAGTGTGCCCTTGTCTCCTCACTCCTGAAATAAATGAAGTTTCCTCGAACTGGTTTGATCAGATCTTACTCACATTGATGAAATGGAGAAATCAATATTTACATGATATGTTAACCATGTATATTAACTATATCTTCTCCTTTTCATTATTTTCATGCCATAAAATCTCCCTCCAAATTTTGAATCTATCACCTATCAAGAGGTGGAAGACCATGTCACACTTAATGGGGTATGACATTTGTGTGACTTAACAACCATTATGTAATTACTTATTCAAACATGCCCCTTAGAGGTGTGCTAGTCCACAAGGGGAAAATGATCCACTTAGGGTAATTGCGTCCTAGTGGAGACAATAAAAATGCCCCAATTTCATCGATATAGCAAGGCCCCATTGACAACCCAGAGAATAATAATTTTCCATTCTAGTTATAAGTATAAATATACATTTATTTGACCTTAGTTGATCATAGAGACACCTTTTATAGTCCAATATGGAGGAGATGTGTAATGTAACATAACGCTAAATTCAATGTATATCGATCAAATATAATAGTTACAAAACAAACAAAAAACGTGTGAAGTTGGGCTTGATTCACATTATAAACTATCCTAGACGCATATTAACCTAGAATCTATCAATCATTGAGAGGGATCAAATAATTTGAGATGAAAACCTCCTTTAGAGTGAAAAAACTGAGTAAATTTTTGTATGTTAAGGGATTTGATCCCTCTTGACACTTGATGAATCCTAGGATATAAAGATAAATCTAGGTTGGTTAACAATAACAACACTATTGTGATAGATAATATCTAAGTTAGTTATCATTTAATCTTGTGTTCTTAGGAGATTTATCCCAACCAACAATGATGACATTATTGAAATAAGCTATCCTATATAATTTTTAATTATTGAAATAATCTATCCTATTGAAATAATTCTTAATGTGAAACATGCCTATATAATGAGTAACCATCATTGGATCTTTGGACAACATATATAAATGTCGTAAACATCGACAATGTCAAAATCCATAGAAGGTCTCTATTTCTTATTCCTTAGAAGCCCTTAGTCTCTCACAAGGTCGGACAACGATGACTATACTAATGACAATGTTGATTATGGTAATGACAATTTGTTCAAACAATTTGCTTGGGCTCAACTTGCCACAATTTGTTCAAGCAACCCTCAAGGAAAGGCTTAAAAGATGGATGTTGTAGATAAAGCTCATTTATATTCTTGTCATTAGGCACAAGGTGAGAAACTTGATTTTTTCCACTAAACCCTATAAAAATTAGCATTTGAAGTCATTAAAGGTGAACATTCTGGCCTTATTGATTCATTGTGTTTATATATGATGATTGTGCCTTTTTATATGAAACAAAACTAACCATTGTTCCTAAGGGAACTGAAGGGATGCTAACCTAAAACCTCCATGATAAATTTATTAGTATCCAACCAATAGTTTTGAAACTACATTAAAACTTCAAGGAAGAGAGGGTTTGGTAAACCTTGGCTCTCCTATTGTCTTGAAAGCCTATGTTCATTCTAGGTGAAGAAGTTAAACTAGTATGCTAATATAATTGAAGCACATTTGAAACAAAAAGTTAAATGAAAACACTTTGATGATCAGGGCAACACATCAACCTCTCAAAGTGAATATTATTCTATATATTCAACAAAATATTTAAATATTACTTCGACAATGAAACAAAATGAAATCTAAAACTCAGATAGCTAAGCTGAAAATATAGAGAAATTGGGTTCATTTTCCCTTTGCAGGGAAAATATTGCACCTCTAGGGCCTATATTATGGTCTATGGATTCATATATGTCTTATGAGCCCCAAAATCATGGATTGAGGACTAAAACCTATGTTTTCAACCCCAAACCATGGCTTGAACTATGAGAACAATTTACCCCATTTAAATTTAATGCCCAATGGTTAAAATATGAGGACTTAACAATTCTTGTAACTTTTGAATGGGTAATATTTGATCCCTTTGCAAGGGATCGTCAAGTAGTCTTGAGCTAGTAGAAAACCTCAAAAAGGTCAAAATAGTTATTTCAAAAAGGGCCTTTGATAAAATATGCAAAGAAGATCAAGCTTTTGTTTCACCATAGAAAGAAATAATTGACATCTATGCCCAAGTCATTGTCTCAAGTTTTGAGGAGTGTGATAAGAGTATATTGAAGACTCTCAAAAATACTAAGTTGAAACTAGGGTTGAAAGGGTTGAAAAATAGGGGATTTCAATAAGGGAGGATTAATTATTTTCTCCATAATATTGAAGATGCTAGATTGGCAGATGTGGAGCCTTTAAATCTCTCCCCAACCTGGAGAAATCTGAGGACCAAAGAGGAGAAAATGGCTAAGAGGCTCAATATATTTCTGGTGTCTAAGTTAATCATGGTTTATCCTAAAAGAATTAGGTCTTGGGTAGAGGTTAGAGGATACTCTGATCTTCTACCAATTCTCCTTCAAATAGAAAAGGAATGGGGAAATAATTTTATCCCTTTTAAATTTAATTCCCAATGATTAAAATATGAGTTTACAAATCTTGTAACTTTTGAATGAGTACAATTTGATCCCTTTGCAAGGGATCATCAAGTAGTCTTGATCTAGTAGAAAACCTCAAAAAGGTCAAAATAGTTATTTCAAAATGGGCCTTTGGGAAAATATGCAAAGAAGATCAAGCTTTCATTTCACCAGAGAAGGAAATAGTTGAGATCTATTCCCAAGACATTGTCTCAAGTTTTGAGGAGTATGATAAGATTATATTGAAGACTTTCGAAAATACTAAGAGGAAACTAGTGTTGAAAGGGTTGAAAACTAGTGGATTTCAATAAGGGAGGATTAATTATTTTCTCCAAAATTTTGAAGATGCTAGATTAGCACATGTGGAGCCTTTAAATCTCCCTCCCACCTGGAAAAATGTGAGGACCGGGGAGGATAAAATGGCTAAGAGGCTCAATATATTTCTGGTGTCTAAGCTAATCATGGTCAAAATAGTCAAAAATGTCAAAAAGTTTAAAATAGTTATTTCAAAATGGGACTTTGATAAAAGATGCAAAGAATATCAAGCTTTCCTTTCACTAAAGAAGGATAATTTCATCTCCTTCACAGTTGGCTTCTAATCTTTGTCGTTTGATTGTCGAAATATTTGTGTGAGTCGTATTTGAGTCTCGAAACTCTCCCATATAATTAATGCATGCATCCACTATAACCATGGCAACTTCCACTGCATAAAAGAACAAATTGAAAAAATTTCAACATTGGCCCCATTTACAGGTCACTCGACGCGCGATCAAATTAGAGAATAATTTCCACTAGCCAATCACAACCTTGTAATGGTGCCATTATCATGACTACATATAGGCCAAATATTTCATTAATTATAGGGGCTATAGTTTAACATTCAAACATAGATTTTAGTGGGAAAAGTGGCATACTTGCATTAACTCCAAGTAAGGTAAGAAAATATCACATTAAATATACACGTTGGTAGATGGAGTTTTTTTAGCCAATGTGGGCTCCTAATCCTCTCTTTGGGAGTTGGGTCATCCCATAAAACCCTAAATCAAAATCTTTGTGTGATTTGTATTTGAGTCTCGAAACCCTCCCATACGGTCAACGCATGCATCCACTATAACCATGTCAAATTTCAGTGCATATGAGCACAAACTGAAAAAATTTCAAAGTTGACCCCATTCACAGGTCACTCGGTGTGCAATCAAATTAGAGAATAATTTCCACTAGCTAATCACAAATTTGAAATGGTTCCATTATCATGAATACATATATGCCAAAGATTTCATTAATTATAGGGGCTATAATTTAACATTCAAACATAGATTTTAGTGGGAAACGTGACATACTTGCATTAAGTCCAAGTAAGCTAAGAAAATATCACATTAAATATACACGTTGGTAGATGGAGTTTTTTAAGCCAATGTAGGCTCCTAATCCTCTCTTTGGGAGCTGGGTCATCCCATCAAACCTTATACCAAAATATTTATGTGAGTCTTATTTGAGTTTCGAAACCCTCCCATATCGTCAATGCATGCATCCAATATAACCATGTCAAATTTCAGTGAATACGAGCACAAACTGAAAAAATTTCAACATTGGCCCCATTCACAGGTCACTTGGCGCGTGATCAAATTAGAGAATAATTTCCACTAGCTAATCACAACTTTGTAATGGTTCCATTATCATGACTACATATAGGCCAAATATTTCATTAATTATAGGGGCTATAATTTAACATTCAAACATAGATTTTAGAGAGAAAAGTGACATACTTGCATTAACTCCAAGTAAGGTAAGAAAATATCACATTAAATATACATGTTGGTAGATGGTGTCTTTTTAACCAATGTGGGCTCCTAATCCTCTCTGGGAGCTGGGTCATCCCATCAAACCCTAAACGAAAATATCTTCATTAATGAATTCCGGTGTTTTATAAAAATTCATGCGTGTGTGCATGAATTCATAATTACCATCTCATTTTGTTTCGAGATTTATCTCTATTTCGTCGTGCCTCTTTTGATCATTGTTCATGTTTGTATCACCAATCTGAGTATTACCGTCATTAATTTAGATTAGTTTATAGGTTAATTTAGTTTAGTTTGGTTTATAGGTTAATTTGGTTTGTAAATATTTGTTGATCAATTGTCAAACAATTGGAACTTTTCTCGAACAACCCTCCCATAAGTATTCAATTCTTAATATTGATTACAACAACAATTAACAACATGTAGCATAGGATATCAAAAAATGAAATAAAACTTTAAAACATGTAATTAACCCACATAAAAAAATATTTAAAGAGAATAATTCATACAAATTAAAATATCTAGTTACATGCCTCATCCAACGCAACATTTGTATCATCATTCTTCTGTATCTTCTTCTTGATCATCCAACTCAACATCTGTATCAACATCCGGTTCAGAAACAATGTTGAAAGGATTGATGACATCATCATCATCATCATCAATGTCATTTTCGAGCATATCTTCATCGATATCATCATCAAGAACTGGCGCATTGTCTCCTACGCCTGGTTCATTTTTTTCATCTTCTTCATCTGTCGACCCATATTCTTCCCGCTCTAGCTCTACATCATCTTTTTCTTCAATATCATATTCTTCATCTAGAGTATACTTTACTGGCCTTCCTCTTGGATCATATCTAACAACAAATGACCAATCCCTCTTACCTGGAACCTTTGAGTAAAAGACTTGTTCACATTGACTTGGAAAAACATAACGGTCATTTTCTTTTTCAAAAACCGTTGTTTTAATCATCGAAAATCCGATGGCATGTTGAATAACAAATTTTTCCTCATCTTGTTCATGCATTCGTAAACTATACCATTTGACATCAAACAAAACTAATTTGAAGGAATTAAAGTCACACTCGATTATATCATTCAAAAATCCATAGTATATATTTTCATATTCTTTAGGACGTCTGTCACTCCTAGAGGAAACATTAGTGACCTAGAATATTGCAGTTATCCCACTATCAGAAGTTTTCCTAGTTTCATCCAACTATTTGGTGTGAAATTTATGGCCATTACACCACATAGCCTTGTGGTGTTTCAACTGCAATATGCCAGACATGTAAAAGATGCATTGTCAATTAATAATAAACAAATTTATATAACTTGGAAAGTATAATATGAAAAAAAAACACCTACAGTGACATTAATATAATATAAAATAACTAAATAAAATGGGTAAATTTGCTTGCCTTTCCATCTTTCAAACAATATGCTAAATCTATTTCCCTTTGCGTAACATCAGAATCTCCATTACGATGAGATTCTCTAACCAATTCATACAGTTATTTCCATGATAACCTATCGCCATGATGTTGTTTACATCTATCAATCCATACCTTCATCCAGTCAAGATTGATTGCAATGTATAAATGTAGTGCATCCCAATCTTAAGCAACTGACCGTTAAAAAAATCACAATTCACCAATATTAAATATTAGTTATAACCATGGTAAATATTAATAAATGATGAAAGAATAAATATTAAATGAGTATGATCATATACACACAAAAAAATAAAAATTTATTATTATTACAAATATCCACAATTTAATTACCTCTCACTTTCTTCATTGTACCTTTCCCCAACAATTGCTCCCCTTCAAATTTTTTGATGGAGTTCACATCTCAAATGCAATCCACTGCATGCATAGCTTGCGTTGCTAATTTAGGAAGATATTGACTAATATACACCATGGATTCATATACCATATATCCCTCCACCATAGAACCCTCAGGACATGCTCTTTGTCTAACAAAATCCTTCAATGATTTAAATTGCCTCTCCACCATCCACATTGACCTTGTGTGTATAGGTCCACACATTTCAATCTCCTCAACTTGGTGTATGAGGTAGTGTTCTTGTGCATTGAAAATTTTTGGAGGTAGATACTTTTGCATTTCACACATTAGCTGAGGAATTTCTCTCTTCCAATAATTTATATCATCTTCATGGATTTTCTTTCAATGACAACCATCTACAAATCATGGCGCAAGAAAATAACATGTTTCAACAAAACATAATACATATTACATTACAAGTAAAACACATGTCATTAAGTACAACAAAAAATTGAAAAAACTTTTTGCATATATATTGCAACTACTTACCTCGTGTATTTTCCAAGATCATATATAACTTGTTTGGCGTTGTTGTCAAAGTCATTTGGGAGAGATAGAGGTAGAACATAATGTAACAATAAAAATGAATCGTTACTTGTTTCAAAACTAGACAAAAAAAATAAAAATCTCAAAAAATGTACACGACCAATATATAAATATGAATACTAAAATTATGAATTACCTTAATGAAGGTATGCCAATCATGTGTTTTTACCCCGCCAAATTCACCTTTCTTCGTTAATATATTCTTTGTGTTTGAACAAAAACCTGTGGGAAATTTAATTCTTTGAATGACCTCTTTTACATCATTACTTTGTTGCTCTGTTAATAACCATGGAAAGTTATTTTGGTATCCATCGCTATTTGATCGAATCACACTTTGCATTGCATGATTGGCTTCCTGAATGTCATTACAAATTTTGACAATTTTTTCTTTATACCTCCTGCCATCTATGAGTCGCCATAATGGTTATGTCACATTCTTCCCGATATGCATTGTCTCAAACAAATGAACTATTTTTAGCTCCTCATAGTAAGAAAAACTCATGAATTGAGTGGGATAACATTTCATTCCTCGTGGAAGCCCATTATTACTACCTATTGATATTTTTGGTAGCTGCGGGAGGTATTAACCTCCACGTGTAACCTTGATAAGACTAAAATATTCTAGGAAGCAAGAGAAACCATAAAAGCCTTGGACATAACCCTAGAAGACAAGTTGACTAAAGAGAATAATTAATATTGAGTTTATAGCCTCCAGAAAGAGAAGTCGGCCCAGACAGCTAAGGTAGAGCAGTATAAATACAGGATGCCAGAGCTCATTCGGACACACACAGCTCGCAACTGCAGAAATTTAGCACGCACTACAGAAATTTAGTAAGTGTGCAAGTCTGGAGAGTAGTTGCAGTTGTAGCTACTGCAACTTGTATTTTCGGTTTTAGTCTTGGACTATCTCTTGGTTATGGTTTGGACTTTCTGCCTTGTGCGCTAGCTCTGGAGAGAGGTAGGCTACATTAATTGGTTATTGGTTCTAGGGTTGCCTCCAGAATTGTTCTTTGTCAAGGTTATGGTGCTCGGGGGTGGCTTCGGCCTATGGTTGGGTGACAATATTGGTATATTGTCTAACACCTATTATTTCTAACAAGTTATGGGCCCACACTATCTTCGGACAGTCTAACTGCTGGAAGATAGATTGGGAAGATTTTCTCAGTTACAGTTGGTGTTGTAGTCAAAGTTTTTGTTGCAACAACGAAACCCTAACCCTCTTGTTGAGGCACCTTTAAGTGAATATATTGACCTAATTTCTAGATAGCTTAGTGTGACCTAACCTAGTTCACCTCCTAGTACTCTCAGCAAGATAAGACGTCAAGTTTGAGTTCTTGGTCAAAATCAAAGGTTGACCAAGTCAAAGCAATCATGATTTACTCTAAGAAGTCAGAAAACAAGTTAGAAGGGGATTCTAGCTTCAGAGCATGGAAGACAAGGATTGACCTCATCCTTTCCAAGAATAAAGTGTTCTTTCCAAGAATAAAGTGTTGGATATCGTGAAAGGAAATATCGTGGAACCACAGTTTGAAGAAGGAAAAGAGAAGGAACCTCAGAACGTTGCAATTATGGAGAAGTTCAAGGACAATGACATCAATTCCATGAGTATCATAGTGGACTATGTAAAAGACCACTTGATACCCTACATCTCTCATCTTGACTCATCTAAGAAGCTGTATGATGCCCTAACTAACCTCTTCTCAATCAGAAACATTGGACAAGTAATGAGTCTGAAGAATGAGCTATGTGACATGAAAATGAATGATGATGACATCATAACATCATACTTTGTAAGAATCTCTCAGTTAAGAGATCAACTACAAGATATTGAAGAAATCATTTCAGAGAAGGAACTAGTAAATATAATACTCAATGGCCTTCCCAAGACATGGGATGCTTTTGCCGCAAGCATGAACACAAGAAAGGATTATCCCACATTTGAAGAACTTTGGACTTGTTGTGCACAAGAAGAATCAAGGATTAATGCAAAAGATAAATCCCAAAATAAATACGAAGATCAATCCTTCACAACAAAGTTCAAGAATTTCAGGAATAAGAAGAAGTTTGTCTTAAGGAAGAAACCAAATCAAAAAAAGGATATGTCAAAGATGCAATGCTTCAACTGTTGAAAATATGGTCACTACAGGAACCATTGTTCCGAGTTAAAGGAAAGGAAGGAAACAGACGAAGCATATGTTGTCGAAGAAAGGGAACCCTCAAATAAGGCCAAGCAGGATAAAACAGACTTCTTCTTCTAAGTCAAGGTGACAATATTCTTCAAAGTTCTTGTACATACCATGTTTACATAGTTTCTGTACATATCATGTATATTTATTTCTTAGAAGATAAGGTGTTCAAGTAAAACAACACCTATGGAAGAACAACAAGATAAGGATTTCTATCACGATGACTATAAGTCAAGCAATACACATGAAAAGATGAAGTATGTTGACAAGCTTTGGTAACAATTCCCGTGGAAGATATTATATAAGTAACAACTTCCATATAAGCCGAAATCAGAATCAAACTTGAAGAGAACTAGAAGGAGTCAAAATAGAAAGAAGTCAGCAATTAAGAAGAAATCAGAAAAAGACTTGTGACACCTTGCAGAAGGAAATAAGGATGCAGATGGAAGCATGTATTATCTTAGATGGAGGGAGTTGATTACAGAAATCCAAAAGAAGAGCACGCATTCATATATTAAGAAAGGATTAGGAGGGATCTAATCCTAAATATGATCCATTGAGGATTATGAAGTATCTATCCATGTTCCCATTGAAAGTAGCAGCCATGATAAGCAGCACATGTTCAGTTTGACTCTAGAAGAAGTCTTATTCGAAAGGAAGCCTTAAAGTTGTCCATCTACATCCATTATCCTATGATGAACAGAATAAGTTGGAATCTTCAGGGCATATAGAATACCCCATGGACCCAAGAGCTAAAGAGAGACATCAAGAAGAACATGAAGATTCCAAGAAAGAAAGAAAAGCAAGAATAACCAATTATTATACCGAGAATCACAAAACTACCAGCTTGGTTTTAACCCACTAAGAAGCAATCGAGTAGAAGGAATGGAAGTTATGATAAATAACAGTGTATGTAAGAAAATGTGAAAAAGACTTATGAATAGAAGCATTGCAAGATTCATAGGTTCTTCCAGGAGGAGGGAGAAGACTATGACAACAACTTGTTTCAGTAAACCAGATATACCTCTTGTAGTATCCATGGATTGGAATTTACATGTAAAATATTTATCTTCCCAATAAAGTAAGTGAGAAAGAAGCTTATACTAGAAAGAGACCCATGTATGTAGATATAAGAAGACCTTGTATGGATTCAAACAACTTGATGCGGAGTATATCATATACAGCAGAAGTGTGGTGAAAACTTTCTATGACAGAAATAGTGTATCAGAATGGTTACTCAGAAGAATAGGATGATGGATTGCTAATCCATGACAAACTCTCATGATGACAGAAGATGTGCTACTTGGATATGTTTCAGTTTGAGCCTTGCCACGATGTCATGAGCTATATGGAAACAGAGGTACTGAATTCAACCATGATATATTGTAAAGATCATAGCTATGTGAAGCCTTCAGAGAAAACTAGTGTTTCATGACAAACCGAAGTACATTTGAGATCAAGCATTATATTCTCCATGATGAAGTCCAAGAAGAAAGAAGTGGTTCTCGAGTATATCTCCATCGATGAGCAGACAATAGATATTTTGGTAAAGCCTATGTCCAAGATGAAAATTTTGTGTACTTAAGCAACAAGTTGGGGCTCATGGAGACAACTTCCTTATTGAAAAAGGAAGAGATAACTCTCAGGTTGGGAGGGAGTACTGATATGTTATTGATTAATGGACAGACATTTTTCAGTTCAAAAAATGGTCCAAGATGAGCAGTTCCTTTCTAGTTCAGAAAGTGGTTTGAGATTTCTGACGGAGAGGCATTTTCCAGTCCGGAAAATGGTCCAAATCGGACAGTCATTTTCGTAATGAAAATGGTCCATATCGGACAGTCATTTTCATAATGAAAATGGTATGATAGATTGCTGATGTACCATAGACAATGACTCCCCTTGTGGCCAGTGTGGGGGAATGCTCTAGGACAGTCATTCTTCTTGGCAGTCACTCTAAGTAGTGGTTAAGTAGAATGGTTCACCTCATTGGGCAGTCATTCTTTCGAAGTTCACATTTTTGTGTAGTTTCGAAGAATGGTCTGTTTTGGAGGTTGGTGCAGTACAGTAATTTCCATTAGGAAATGGTTCATACAGTCATTCCCTAAGGTAGACTCATTCTCTCCAGGTTTCACTATGATTAGTGTCGGAGGAATGGCCTAGTTAGGTGAATGGTCTAGGCTCAACAATCAGGAACATGCATTCCCTAGGGTAGACTCATTCTCTCCAGGTTGCACTATGATTAGTGTCAGAGGAATGGCCCAGTTATGTGAATGGTCCAGGCTCAGAAATCAGGGACAATTATTCTTCTATGCTTTAGAAGAATAGTCCATATAGCCCATGGATGATGTTTTACCTCCTGAAGGAAGATGTTCTTCCAGATCTCACATATGTGAGTAGAATAATGGCCCAGATGACTCAGTTTGTATTATGATATTGTTATGCAGGTTGATATCGGATGATATGATTACTATGGAGGTTGTATGTATCTGGACTATGTGTCACTGGTTAAATACTCGTGTGCTACTTGGTGTGGTTGTGTACCACTGGATAGTATTTGTGTACTACTATGGATAGACACAGTTGTGTTCTATTGAATGGCATTGTTTTGATTTCCATGAAGACTATCAGTAGTGTTGGAAATGATTACCATCTAGATGGATAGTCAATGTGTTGGTGGATAGTTATTCTCCAGGTGGAAAATGGTCCAAGACAGTTATTATTCTAAGATGTATGCCTAGATTAGAAGAATAGTCATTGTAGCCCATGGTGTTGAAATCCAAAAGAAGAGCGGAAATTTAGTGTGCACTGCAGAAATTTAGTAAGTGCGCAAGTATGGAGAGTAGTTACAGTTGTAGCTACTGCAACTTGTATTTTCGGTTTTAGGCTTCTACATTCTCTTGGTTATGGTTTAGAATTTTTGCCTTTTGCGCTAGCTCTCGAGAGAGGTATGCTACATTGATTGGCTATTTGTTCTAGGGTTGCCTCTAGAATTATTCTCTATCAAGGTTAAGGTGCTCAGGGGTGGCTTCGATTTATGGTTGGGTGACAATATTGCTATATTTTTATGGTTAAACGAGAACACCTATTATTTCTAACACTACCTTCATGACGACGACATTGATGAAGCATAAAAAAAATCATAACATTATTTATCAAATGCGGTAAAATAAATTGAATAATTAAAATAAAAATTCAAAACATGATTCCATTTACGATACATAAACAAAATGCGTACCTCAAGGATTAATACTGTCATATGCCAACTTCCATAGGTGAGGTCTCATTCTTTGTGGTTTTAGTTCAGTCTCTTGTTTCCCATTGAAAATATCTTTTTTCAGTAGTATGATACATATGGTTCTTAGAGAGGAAGTGTCTATACTCATCAAACACCTCATTTCCTAAACTTTTTGACCGACGAGATTTCATCTTAGGACTACAAACTGGACATCCAAATTTACCCTTTGTTTGAAGACCTGCAATAGATGGATTCATGTGAATTAATATACAAAAGGATTATTTAAACAACATGTATGATATCTTCAATTAATTGTATATTATTCAAGCGTGCAATATGGAACGTTACATACCACAACCACAAAAATGTGTTAGTCACGGGGCATCATGAATTGTCCATAAAAGTATTCCACGGCATTGAAATCTCTTCTGCTCAATTGGTTTACAGATGTCATACATAGTGATGCCCTCCCATAACTTTAGTAGCTCGTCGATAAGAGGCTCGATATACACATTCATATCTTTAACTTGGTACTTACCTAATTGTTTGAAATTACACGAGATTACTACCATGGTATGTATATATACGTAAATAAATACATAAAATATGTTATGCAAAAAAAGAGAAAAATGAAAAATTTAAATTCGAAAAATTAATGTAAATAAATACCTGGAATAATCATTGTCAACATTATGTGCTCCCTCTTTATTGACATCCAAGGAGGAATGTTATTGTTGATAACAAAAATAGGCCACACTGAGTAAACAGACCGAAGCTCTCCAAATGGATTAACACCGTCAGTTGTCAATGAAAGCCTAACATTACGAGGTTCATCTGTAAATTCTGGCCATTTTGCAGCAATTTCCTTAAATGCATAACCATCTGCAGGCATTCGAAGAAAACCATATTCAACTTTCTTTCGTGCATGGTAATCCATAAACTGTGCTATGCTTTGACACCTGAACAGTCACTGCAAACGCGGAATTATGGGAATATGTCGAAGAACCTTTCGAGGGACCATTTTTGTTACTTGATTGGTTTGATATCTACTGATACCACATACCGGACATTCTGTTTTCGACGCATGTTGTCCATAATATATAATATGATCATCAGGACATGCATCTATACTTTGATACTCCATTTCAATGTCTTTCATAATGGCATGCAAATCTCGATATGTGCGAGGTAAAATATTTGACGAGGGTAACAAAAATTCACCTAACAATCTAAAACATAAAAAAAAATAGTTAATGTAAAGAATAGGGATTGTAAATTAATATTGCATTTTTATTTTACACATTAATTAACACTAAAAAAAATGGTCGGAATAGTCAACCTTTATGTAGATGCGAAGTAACATATTACATACCTTAGGATCTGTGTCATACAAGTGTTAGACAAATGATTCGTAACTTTCAAATTCACCAGCAACAATGTAGTGGAGAGAATATTTGCTCTTGACCCTTTATAAAGTCGTTTATTTGCCTTTTCAATCAAAGGTTCATCATAAATACCATCACTACTGTCCCCATGATCCTCATCTGGATGACCGAATAAGTCTTGAATCATTTTATTTGTATCATCAACTTGAACTATGTTATTATTGTCATCTACTTCCATGGAATCATTAACTTGATCTTCATTATCTTCTTCAAGTTCCTCATCTTGTACTACAATATCATTTCTCCTACTACTTGGTGCTTTGTGCATAAAGTTAGGGGGAAAATCTAACTTTATAATTACAAACAATCATGAAAAATTAGTGCATGTATAAAACATTATAAAATTTGAGAATATAATAAATATTAAAATAGATAATGAATATATAACATACCATCGGACGATATTCATTTGATCCCCCGTCCATGTGCCCATATTTTCTACAATGTTTTGTAGCTGTTGCTATTAAAACTCTTTCAGGACGTCTAGTACAACAATTTTTGCAAGGGCAATAACAT